>OMKK01083204.1:0-10506 GCA_900302305.1 Polymixia japonica | reverse complement strand
GAGGGAGCCCCCAAGCGGTGAGGGAGGAGGGGAGAGCAATACCCGTTTTGCCACGACTGGGCCTGAGCACGGCAGAGAGAGTCGTCACGCACTGTTGTCTAAGCCCAGAATTTCAGAGGAGGCTCATACTTCCTTAGGCTACTGTAATAGGTCTCCTTAGTTGATCACAACAACCAACATAGGAGCAGCATCAACTTCTCTGACCCCAGCTCCTAAAATACACCAGTAGTGACCAAAAAAAGTAAAAAAAAAACAAAAACAAAACAAAACAAAACAAAACAAAACACAAAGACCTTTTAAGATAAGAAAAAGTCTGCATGATCCTCCTTGTATTCTGAACCAACATTTATTTCAGACTAAAAATACAGGAAGTCCGGGTTTGGCAGTGTATATTATTCTATGACCTACATGGAGATCAGGCTAATAATGTCAGATAAACAAATACAGGGACATGAAACATCAGCACAGGAAGTTATCCACCTCAATATCTAACCTGGCAGGATATGAGGAATTGAAGATGTTGTTATAACGCAAATAAGCCCACTTCCTGCTCTCGACAGGTTTGCTCTATAAACATATTGGACAGATTTACAGTAGGAAAAGGAAATGTCACATAGCTACACTCAGAAGCACAGAGTGAGACTCCACCTCACGTATTCCCCACTTACTGTGCCCTATATATATTTTTGGTACCGTCCATGTGGGTGGCCATATTGAATTGTGCGATGGAGGATAGACCTCGGATTCTGAACACTGAAGCAAGACCACAAGCAACTCTCCTCAGGCTCCGGCTTTTCCCAAAGCAATTAATATTGAAATGACCACCACCCACGGACTGGGAACGCATGGGATGTATGTCAATGACATTTCCTGGGAAAGAGAGGGTGGGGGTAAAATGAAATACAAAGATAGCATATTACCATTTTAAGAGGCGGTTTCCAATCACGGTTTATCATTTTGATTAATCAAACCCCTCTTCCTCATTCTCCACGTTGTGCCAAGTAGACTAGCTCTTAGACATTAGCATTGGCACAAAGATGTCTCCTCTTAGTGTGAGAGAGGGGGTTATGGTGAAATAAAGAAGCACTGTCGCAGGAGACAGACAGAGGATCCTGTGTGTTGATCTTGTTGCTGGGGCTGCAGGCTCAATGGGGGGAAAATGGATCTAGGCGGTCTTCAGTGCTTAGTGCTATGGAGCCATGTGACGCAGACTTTGTTTGAATCCCTCACTACACCTGAATCAATAAGTCAAGGAATACATATTTTGAACTGTATAAGGTATACTGGTAATGGATTGGAACTAAAAACAGCATATTTCATGAGTCCGTAGAAAGAAGGCTCTGCTATAGTGAACCGACAGAAGCCAGGAAGTAGCTGGATATGCTGTAGGCCTTTAAGGGGCGTTTTGCGGGTTTGAAGGGTCCGTGGGTCTGGTGTTGAGGTACTCCAGAACGAAGACCTGCAGGATCTTGTTGAGGTTCTGGATGGTGGAGCGATCCAGGTTCTGCTCGTTGTCGTCGAACGTGTGCCACACAGACGGGAAGGGGGTGGGGATGAGATGGAGAACACGCACGCCTGACAGGGACACAGACGGTCAGGAGCACATAACATACGTCTTCCATAACAGTATGTGTTGTGGAATTATATTTGTGCGAGAGAGTGGTGAGTGTGTCTCCTGTGTGTGTGTGTGTGTGTGTGTGTGTGTTAGTATTAACCTCTGTTAAGGAATGGCACATGATCGTCCTGCACATGGCCAACAGGTAGATTGGGCCAGAAATACAGCACATCATTAGGATGATCCACAAGCTGGCCCATGGAGTGCAGACGGCGCTCTGACGATATAGAACCATAAAGTGTCACTTCACAAAACTCTCAGCTGTCTATTAGCATAGACATAGCTAACACTGAATGAGAAGTAATCTATCTCTCCAGTGCAATCATAACAACATCAACTGTGATTTCACTATTACATCTCTTTTACAAACCAGGGTGAAATGCAGTATGACAAAAGTGATTTTGATAATTTGACGGCTGTGCCATATTAACTGACTCAAGAATGTCTTTCTACGCATGTTTAGAAACATGCAATTGGTGTATTTTTGTTTTTGCATGTTTCAATTTCAGTTTAGATGTATACAGTATAGTACCTAGTAATACTCAGCAAATAATGTTTGTCAGTTGAGAGACTAAAACGGAGTCACAAAGTGAGTAAAAGAAGTGATGTGTGGTCATTCACCAATGTTCTGTAGCCGGGACAGCCAGCGGGACGTGCTGGGGAACTGGTTGCCGAAGCGGGGGCCGGCGGCCCCAATCAGGTCCAGCAACACAAACAAATCCTAGAGGAGAGATAGGAGGATGGCAAGGGAGGAGAAATGAAGACGAGCGTGGGAGAGCGATCTTAGTGGGGGTCTCATGAGGAAGCCGCTCTCTACATCCCCACGATAACTCCCTGAAAAAACCCATTCACTCCCATGTGGTTTAGAGGTGTGATGATGACATCATGTGTTCTGTGGCGCAACACGGCAACGGCGTTAATCCATGTACACTGTATCTCTGTAAGACACTCAAACAAAACACTATCTGCCTGGTAACGACTTGCAAGCGTCGCACGCGCACGCACACACGCACACACGCACACACACACACACACACACACACACTTCAAGATACTGTCTCTGCTTTATCTCTCTCTGGCAGTATGGAGTATCTCCATTTGTTGAAAAACACTTTTGCAATCTCCCCACAACCAGGATATGGAAAAATATACCTCTGAGTTAGGTGACGTCATGTTATTTTAGACGCTATAATTAAATACTTTTGATATCAAATCACTCTAGCCTCCCGAATGATAATAAGCTCTGGGTTCGTGGTTAGAGTTTTCCCAAACACAAAGCATACAGGTGTTGCGCAACACACGATACTAGCTTCTCTAAGGTATAGGTGTCTGTTTGTGTTCTGTGTTCTGTGCATGGGTGAGAATGACAGCTGAGCCGACTACCCTGAAACTGATGTGTGCTAACAAATGGGATGATCTTTGGACTAACACAGCGATTATCCCAATCTTGAGTGATTTTGGACAGAGAAGCCTGAGGCGGACTGTGACGCACTATGCCGTGCAGTTGGTTGGTGTCCGTGGCTCCGGCGGGGTGTGCAGTCTCTTCCATCTTCTGGGCCAGGTGGCGCGAGCCATACAGGGAGTCTGTGGCGGTCCACTGGAAAAGAGCCTCCTCGCCGTCAAAGAACAGCAGCTGCAAAGTCAGTTTGGGACTGGAGCTCTGGTAGGAGAGAGAGAGAGAGAGAGAGAGAGAGAGAGCGAGAGCGAGAGAGCGAGAGAGAGAGAGAGACAGAGAGAGAGAGAGAGAGAGAGGAGAGGAGAGAAAGAGGGAGGGGTGGGGTTGAGTGAGGCAGAAAGAAAGAGACAAGACAGAGATTCAACTGTGCTCTCATGTTCAAGACACCAGGTTGAATTCGTTGAGCTTTGCTGCCCCCTAGTGGTTTCAGCATTACATTGCCATAAAACTGTTTTGGTTGTTTTTTTATGTGGTTTAGTGATAAAATCTATATTAGTACATTCTCTTGCCTTGTGTTCATGCCACGCAAAATGGAAAAAAATGCTTGGAAAAAAAGTTCAAAATTCTTTCTATGTAATTGGTCCGGTATTATGTTGCCTTTCTCTGCCGCGGTTAACGAATTTGTATTCTGGGTGTTTACTAGTCCAGTGTGACCTTTGTTGCAGACAGCTGAGTCTGATAAACATGTCCCTGGCTGATCTCTCCCTGTCACAGGCTCCATCACTGTCCATCACATCACCCAAACACCTAGAAGGGAGGGGGGTCAGTTCACCAGAGAACCAGGAAAAGAGCAGAGGAGCAAGCTATTTTAATGGTAAGCGTAAGTGTGCTCCTTCATGTAATCAGCATCCTTTGTGTGGGCATGAATGGCACATTACTCCACTCTTGTGTCATTTTTCTTTTTTCTTTCAATTGCAACATCTAAAACTTTTCTAATGATATGACAAAATATACCACAAACATTATTTGGCATCAGATGGTGTTTCCTGTAAAACAAAAATAATAAAAAAAAAGAAAGGCCATTGGACACAAGATTGGTTAGAATGTGACTTAAACCACAATCTATCCTTTTACCTTCTGGGCTTTCAGGTCCTCGTCTAGGGCCCGTGCCAGCTCCAGCATCATGGCGCAGGGTACAGCTGAGTCGGTGGCACCCTGGAACTCTCTCCCGTGCCACTGCGGTGGGTAGTACTTGGAGTCGTAGTGACAGGCCAGCACCAGGCGGCGTTTGACCGAGGGGTCGAGGGTGGCTATGAGGTTGGTGAAGGTAAGGGGGCCGTAAGGGGTCTGAGATTGAAACCGGTCCTCTGTCACTTCCCAACCTGCTCCGAGGGAGCCGAGAGTTGTTTTGATGTGCTGGGGGAGAAAAACACATGCGCACGCATAGCGTTGCACATTTACCCCTATTTCAACAAGTCCTAGAGTAGAGCTTTCTGCTGATTGTCCCCCATGATTATTTTAATGGATCTCACTCCATATTTTGAGCATTATTTCATTAGTCACACAAGATAAGTAACTAGATTTGAAAGTACTGGTACAGTTTTCACTAAATCTGGGATACATCTTGTACTTGAGATTAAGAATTTAGAGAATTACACTGATTGACCAAAAGAGCTAAGGGTCTATAGAAATGAACTGAAAAGTTTGGAATAATGAAAAAAAAACACACACACATCTCCTGTCCTGCCTTGCTGAGCTACTATCATGAAATTCTGAGCATACATGCAAGCTACTAATTAAGAGCTGTGAATTTGTGACAGAAGACACTTGGTTAGCAGAGGGGGTAAGTTTCAGAACCTGTATGGTGACGGCACAGGGTATAGGTTAGCCTACAGCAGGGTATAGGTTAGCCTACAGCAGGGTATAGGTTAGCCTTCAGCAGGGTATAGGTTAGCCTACAGCAGGGTATAGGTTAGCCTTCAGCAGGGTATAGGTTAGCCTACAGCAGGGTATAGGTTAGCCTTCAGCAGGGTATAGGTTAGCCTACAGCAGGGTATAGGTTAGCCTACAGCAGGGTATAGGTTAGCCTTCAGCAGGGTATAGGTTAGCCTACAGCAGGGTATAGGTTAGCCTTCAGCAGGGTATAGGTTAGCCTACAGCAGGGTATAGGTTAGCCTACAGCAGATCTGGAGATGGGAAGCACAACTATGACAATATACTAAATAACGCACATTTATTAAACATTATAAACATGCAATCAACTCAATTACTTTCCACCTCTGGCAGTTTCACTTCTTATTACACAGAGATCCTACAATACACTATCTTATTATGCTAATTCAGATGATTGGGCTTAATCATTTTTATTTCACACAATTGTAAATCATAAATGTGTATTATTTTTCTTTTTCTTTTTTTATGTTAGTGGAAGGGGTCAGCAATACAGCTGAGGGGGCCCCCTTCCGCAATGGACAGCTGGGGGAAACCTTGCAGTTCTGCAGCACTCACCTCCTGTACAGCCTGGCTGCCTGCAGTGCCTGGGTACCTAGTAACCAGCAGGGGCCTCAGGTCCCTCTGCCACATCTGATCCAGGTTCGTGTGTGACAGAGCGCTGCGGATCTCTCCTGTACTCAGTGTGACAGGTCTGTGCTGGAGCTGGACATCAACACGACAAGGTCAAACGTACAAGAGGGATGAAAAAACTATAAGGGTTCGAGTGATGTTTAAGCAGGGAAATATCTTGTTTAACTGGTTGTAGGAGACAGATTTGTTTGATTGTAGTTGAGCCTTTGCAAGCATTTCATTATGAGGGTAATTATAGGTTTTAGTGTCAACTAAACATGGTAACTATGACAACAAACAATCACTGTGTCAACATCATCGCACAGTAACAAACAGTATGTGGAATCGGGAATATTTGGACACAAGATGGTTTACTACACTACTTTTCTATATCTATTATGATATAGTTACAGACAAATAACCTTCCAAATAAAAAAGAGGAACTCTTCAATGACGCATTTAAATTGAGCAATGGTTTGGATGAGCAAGCTAACCCTATATTTATCTGGGGGAAAAACCAAAGTGTTGCAAGATGGGATAGTTTCATCCTGTCTTTCACTAAAGAATCGAATGCTGTGTATCAGATGAGATGATTAGGATGTGACAAAACTGATGTTGACAACAGCAGAGTGGCTGGTTGAAGTGCACCCATTTAGAGAGAGAGACACTTAAGAGGCAATCCGACAGGCTAGTACGAATACACCTTGATTAAATGGCTTTGGATTAACCAGAAGGCTACGACACTTTATTAAGGCAGTGATCTGATGAATAGAAAGCCTACAGGCAGTGTAGAAAAGTAAAGAGTGCCTGTGAATTGGGTTTTTTTTCACCGTGGCCGTCCCCTCTGCATTCATCCGTTTATATCTCATACTGTCTATGTTGTTTCCTTTTTTCATGTCTAATGATGTGTGTCATGTATCCTTCTGTGGTTGGATGAATGAATGTCTTTACTGTCACTATGACTGGGTTCCCTTTCTTCATCCCTAGGAAGGTGTGCCGTGACGTTAAGACAGTTGTTGGGGCGATGAGTGGGACTGTACTGAGTGGGCGCTGACGTCCTGGAAACTGTTATGATATTGGCTCGGCCAGACACTCTCACTTCCTTAGTCTTTTATTACTGCCCCATTAGTCCAATTGTACATTTGTTATCATTCCATTTACAACCTGTAACTTGATTGAAATCTGCCCACTCGGCACCTATTGCACACCTGGCCATCCTGGAAGGGGATCCCTCCATTGCACGCCTTCCCAAGATTTCTTCCATTTTTTCCTAACTGAGGTTTTTCTGGGAGTTTTTTCTTGTCCGATGGCAGGTTAAGATCAAGGGGTGTCCTTTAATTCTTTGTGATTGTGGGCTTGTGAAGCCCTTCGAGACTATAATGTGATTAAGGGCTATATAAACTTGACTTGACTTGACTGTGAACATGCTCACTCGCTCTCTCAGAAACTGATTCTCACAGTCATGATAGCATTCAGTATGAGGTAGAATTGGTTTGCCTAAGCGACGCGATGTGAATGAGGATTTTGATTTAAGCTCTCAATCTTATCTCATTCTCAAGCTGTAAACATCAGTTTGATGAATAATAAAATGCAGTCTGGAAACCCCCCCACATGGGCATAGAAACGTATTGATCCTTTTCGATCTTTTTTTCGTTTGGTCTCAAAGTTCACCTGTACTCTAACACAGAGAGCCTCGGTTGTCCTGGTAACTACCTGAACAGAGACTATGTGTACAGAGTACGAAGAGGAAAAGCAGATGGTGAATTTCAAAACACAATTGCAAGGACTATGTGTACCTGTTTTGTATTGCTGTCCTCTCTCCAAAGACAGATCATATTGGCTTATATTTAATTGACTGTTCTTGATTTGCCATGTGGTGGAAAAATAAACAGCACATCTGGGTAATGAAACATCCATATATGGGATCTCTGGTGTGTCAGACTTAAAGGCTATGTACTGGAATTGACTGTGTGAAATTCTGTATGATACATTATTGTTACTATTGCTTAGGTTATAGGCATGAGCATACCTATTTCTTAACACAGTTCAACGCTAATGAGGATTGATTGCATTCTGTTACAAAGAACCTGTTGACAGTATTTGTTGCAGTCATGGAATGCCATCCAACCCTGTAACTACATGGTGGGATGCAATAGATTCATAGGCCTAATTAGGTGGTGCAACTGACTCAAGATTGTTATCCCAAGAGTTTGGGCTCACTGGGAGGAGAGAGGGTTAAAGTGGGGTCCACTTTCGATCTATAAATACCAAGATCTGCAATTGGAGGATCAATGATGATGACCGTGCTACCATAGCAACTAGACAAAGAGGAGATGGGATGAAGAACGTGGATAAAGGGACATGCATGGCCAAGCACACCGAGCTGTATCTCAGAGGAATTACACAACAGTGAGGAGAAATAGCGGAGAAGCGTCTTTGAATAAAATCAGGCGGAGATCAAGAAATCTGGGTCTCATAAAATATATCATGTTTCATTAAGTCGGATTTTTAACACTGACTATTTCCTAGAACCACACAATTCGGTCTAATAAATTATTATACAAATTAAATTTCTGTAGCTTTTTAAAATAACCGATATATGAATTAGGCTATCACTGAGACACGAATTACAAAAACGAATTATAACGAAATGTTTGGAAATGACAGTTATGTAAAAGAATAACTGCATGGGAATAAAAACAATAAGTCGTTAGTAGCTTCACTTGTAACAGCTTTATGGAAGTGTCTAAATGTACATTTATATTATAACAGCTTGGAGGCATAACACAAATCACAAAGATTACAGTCATTTACCTTTTCTTGTGTCCATGGAATTCCATTGATACAGTTGATAAATGTCACACAGATGGCCAGCGCATAAAACAAATGCATTATGAACGGACCGTGGCGACGCTCAGCCATTGCTGTAGTTCTCAACTCTCAACATTCCCCTCTCTCTTCAGTGAAGGCTTTACGGATCATGTGAAAAACAGGAGGGAGGACCCGTGGCGTTGTGATCTGCAGCACGTCACTGGTGTGTAGTTAATCAAACCCCAAGGGCCGACGTAAAGGTGTTTAAGGGCACTGGGTGTCACTGAGATAATGACTTAAGTGACCCACAGTCATTTGATGTTTGTACATTTACACTAAACAAATAAACATATGAATTGCATACCCACACTCAGCTTTTGACAACACAAGTCTAATCCTTGTCGTAACCCCTAGAGCACCGTGGACCTCTAGTAGACCCTCTGTTATGTGTTATCTGTTATATGTTATGCATATTCTAAAGGAGTTTCTAATGAACAACCTTAAGATAACAATAACATTATAATCAGACTGATAGTCAACGCCAACGCAAAGTTGTTTTTGCCACGGACACGCATGTAGCACATTATGAGTAGTAATTTCTCTCATTTTAAACAATTAAAGCTCTATTTTATTCCCAGCCTACGGAGTTCAGTTTGATTGGAAGCGCATTCACATTTTAGCAGCACTGAAACGTCACCTACTCTCATCGAGTCACGTGGTCTCAGTCCACATGGTCAACCAGGAAGTGTGCGCAGTATCGCATATGTCAACACACTACAGTCACAGCTTTATTATACAATCGTTGTTTAATCTATTTTGAGTCTTTGTTTATTTTCTTTATGCATGTCAGCAGCAATGGCAGAAGAGGTGTCTTGCTTGAAGGCACGGCTGAAAGAGAAAGAGAAAGAGATTGTTGATCTGAAGAATAAATTGGCACAATTAGAAAAGGTAAATTACATGTCAGCGTCTACGTTTAAATTAGCTTCATAATCTCGTTGCCCCGTTCCCCACAAAGCAGCAGTCTAGGCTTAAACGTACCGTATGTTACAGTAGCAAATTTAGAAAACATTGTCGTGGAAAAACACATGAGTTTTGAAAGAGGTAGCCCTCGCTAACGATTATGTTTAGTGCATGCTTATAACCTTCTCTCTGTTTTCTTACTCGTGTGATATTAGAGCAATACTTCATTGCAGAAGCTGCATGACAAAGTGACAACCCTAGCCCCTCTGAAGTCCAAAACAGCCCTGTCTAACGAGGACATCATGCGCTACAGCAGACAACTTCTTCTGCCAGAGCTAGGTGTACAAGGTAAGAATGACAGTAGGTTTAGTATGTTAACCAGTTAGTTTACCAGTAGAGAAAATGTCATAATCTCAGAAAGGGTTATTTAATCACATTGCATGGTCTCACAATGTTGTGAAATGTGTGAATGTCCTGAGCACAGTGAATCTTGATTATCTGCAGGTCAGCTGAACCTGTCCAAGACCTCAGTTCTGGTTGTGGGCTGTGGAGGACTGGGCTGCCCCCTGGCACAGTATTTAGCTGCAGCAGGAATTGGTAGGTAGTTTTGATGATAACATTAATATGTAGCAAGATCTTGTGTCTAAACTGAACCAGATGGCT
Source organism: Polymixia japonica (assembly GCA_900302305.1). Lineage (NCBI taxonomy): Eukaryota > Metazoa > Chordata > Actinopteri > Polymixiiformes > Polymixiidae > Polymixia > Polymixia japonica. The sequence goes on along the minus strand of OMKK01083204.1, from coordinate 499 downwards.
CATAAAACCATCTCCTGCCATCATCCTCGTTAAACAAAATTATAGGGTAATTAATATTTGCTCAGATCCACCAGTGGTTTGTCATTCTATTGACTTAGGGTTTTTTTTCTTTACAGCTGCTCTAAAACATTTCTTAGCCCTTTGGTCTTTGTGTATTTTCAGGCCGCCTGGGGCTACTGGACTATGATGAGGTTGAGCTCAGTAACCTTCACAGACAAGTGCTGCACGGGGAGGAGAACCAGGGCCAGGCCAAGGCCCTGTCTGCTGCCAATTCTGTCAGGAGGTACTGACTTGGGCCCTGCATACACTGCATATAACATATAATCCTACATGAGATTACATGGTGTGCAGCACAGTATCTTGTTGAGTCACAGGCTGTAGTGTCCCCAAATTACCTTTACACAACATACACCAAGTAGAACAAAGATGTCCTTGGTACAACATTGCTTCTGGGAAACATATTTCTTCTCAGTTGTACTAAAACAGGATAGACTATTTT
>OMKK01083201.1:0-12163 GCA_900302305.1 Polymixia japonica | reverse complement strand
CCCGCCAAACCCTCTCTAAGACACGCACCACACATAAAACTTGCAATGCGAACACTTGGGATAATCGTGGAGAAGGTGTGTGATTTAGAGGGTGACAGTAGACTATTAAGGGATTTAGCCGCTCAGCTGCACCAAGCCTGCCTTATCTCGGGCTTTGGTTCCCTCAGCGCGTGGGTCTTGGAGGAAGTGACCGTGCACAACTTTGCTCTGCTATGCGGTGTGCTCTCTGGGTTGTGTTCTGGCTTGGCTCTCACAGCTTTAATTGAATCATTGCTTACAACCAGCAATTTGGAAGCTTTTTCAGTTCATTAAAAGTTCAGCGTTTCAGGTTTGTTGCACTCCAGATTATGTTAAATTGTGTTTTGACAAGCTGAAGTTTAATGTCCAATGCAGGCCTCTGGAGGCAGATTGATTAGTGAGATAAGGTCTGTCTGGGAAGACAACAGCTGTGCCCAGAGAAACAGAGAAAAAAAGAGATTTGCTAACATCACTTTCTATCTACAATATCCTCGCTCTTTCTTCCTCCAACGTGGGCTCTATCATACGCTTACATGGCACTGTTAGACTCCTAGTTCATAATTTACATATAATTGATAAACGTAACTATATTACATGTAGGTGTTTGTCTTTTGGTTTGTTTTTTTCCTACCGGATATGTACGACCAGACAATGCTGTGGTTGTTTTTGCAAGTATGTCAATTAAAAGAAAACTCCAATAATATATGACGTGACAGGCGTTATAACACATGGCTGTGTATTCCCTGGTCGCAGACACTATTTTTGGAACATAAATTAAAACACATGCTGTCAGATCCTAGATAGCCCGTATCATTGTCCTGCACACTTCTGCCCACCTCGGTCATCCTGGGAAACTGGAAGTGAGAGACAATACCTCGCTAAAAGTTCATCTGGTCTGGACATGTCTTTAGTCATTAATGAAGCAGCAGCATCTTGAACTTGGATAATGTCAAGAGGAAGACCCGGCATTATGAGACTGTCTGCCGCTGTTCCGAGCAGAAGACTATAACCAGAGATGTTTAGGTATCAGTCTGGTAAGTGCCACACTTCTATCACAACTATCACCCGTTGTCTGTTAATGACCACAACGATGGTAAAATAATGAGTTATATCAGTTTTATTCTGCAATCGTTTTATCTCTCTGGAACTGGCTAGACAATGGGCAGATATGTAGTTGGAGGAAGCAGTCGCGATACATAAAGGCCCGACTGACACGCTATAACTTTTGAGTTGGAATAATGATAGAGAAACACGTACCTCTGCTGACTAATCGAAATCTAGAAAAGGAAGCAAAGAAATACCCCTTTGCATAGAGACTGGCACCAATTACTTGCGAGATAGAAAACGCATGTTGGCTAAAAATAAACATTTAATGGGTGAAATCTGGCTTGTAATCTTTCACTAGAAACTCTTGAAATTCTTAAGAAAACAATTATTAAAAGTGTTGGAGAACTATATAAATAGTGAGAAGTGTTACATAGATAACGGTTGACTGTAGTAGGCCTACGCAGTATTGTCGTTTTACAGTAGCCTATACATTGTCTATGTCAACAACTGCTGTCACAACAGTTTTATGTAACGCACAGAGCCCCTTTTTTTCTTTAGGCTGCCCGCACCTTGTAAAGCACTCGATACTACCTCTGCTACAAATACAACAAAACAAGTGTGTTTTGTTTTTTTCCGAGCGCTGATTGTGTCGGATCCTACAGTACGAGCATGGGAGGATGCTGCGCAGAGCGCACTGGTTACCGCTGGGGATGCCATTGGGTGTCGCTGTGTGCGCATCCACTCGGCAGGCAAGTTTGGTCCGACCGGACCCCGACCAGGTCTGAAGTGTCTGTTAGTCCTGTTACACGTGAGAAATTGAGTATATGACAGGGAGAGACAGAGGTGAAATCTGGATAGAGAGAGAGGCAAAATACGCGGAAGAGTTTGGTAACGGCACGGGATTTGGGGGAAAAGCGCAGAGGTCTCCATGAGGAAATTCCGAAAAGGAGACCACACAGACGGCTACAACACCCAGACATGAGTCCGAGGTAAGTTTTTGATACGGGAGAGGGAGTGCGATGCCATCGACGCAGGCTGGTGGACACACACCGTGTCTGGATCCGAGGTTACTGTGTGCGCCGTTTGTCAAACCGATTCAGTGATCTGTTCAAGATCCATTTCGGACGTTTGTCCTGGAACTTCATATGTAGGCAAATCTTAAGCGTCATGTGCTAACAACCCAGGCCTATACCTTGCATTGTGTAATTTGGTTAGAGTTTGAGCTGATTTTGAGCTGATAATTTCCTTCTGATTACTAAGTAGATATTTAAATCACACGTGATGTGAAAATGATTTTCAGCACCGGGAAATAGTGTAGAGTAGGGCAAAACACACAATAGGAGATATTTAAAATAACATGTTTTAAAATAACATTTTAATAAAGAATTTAATATGGAGCTGTAGCATCCGGGAATATTTAAGAAAATGTTGGGACACCTCTTCCTGTATATAAACAGGCCTTAAGCAGGACAGTGCTTCTGGCATGTTTTATTTTGTGGTATTTACCTATGAGCATCACATTTCATCACTGCTTGCTCCAACATTCACTCATGAAGTACTCATCAAATATAATTTATTTTACATAAGAATGTAGGCAGATTTGTTATTTAATTTGAAATATGCCCCGGTGGCCGTATCTATCAGGAATATCTGCCCATCTGCAATATTGCTGGACGGTGTAACATGCAACCACAACAATCTCCATGCAACCCGACGTAATGGGTAAGGCCTTTACTACATAACAGGTGTTTACCTGAGAGAGAGGGAGACGAGAAGAGAAGAGAGAGAGAGAGAGAGAGAGAGACAGAGAGAGAGAGAGAGAAAAAGAGTGAGACATCATGACTTGTAAAGTAAAGTTTTTCATAGCATATCTCCTCTCAGTATCTCATTATCTAAGGCCTGTTCCCTTATTTAACTTGTCTCAGAAGTTGAAGTGGACTGTGATATATACAATAACTGCCTGTCTCTTTAAGACGATGTGTTGTGAAGTTCAAGTTGGGGTCACTTGAAGTTCCTGCCCTCGATTTTACCTTTTAGTTTTATTATAGACTGACATCACACGGGCGCTAAAACACTTAAGGCGCATAGAGGCTCCATTATCATTTCGGTGCGCGTTATTGCTTCGACTCAAAAATAGCCAAGGAAATTACTTGAATAAAAAAATAGGAGGAAACTGATGCTGGTCTGAGCACGTATTTTTTTTTTTATAGGAGGGGATGAGAAAGAGTGGAGAGGAGGGGCAGAATAGGAGAGAGAGAGAGAGAGAGAGAGAGAGAGAGAGAGGGAGAGATAGAGTGATAGAGAGAGGGAGGGAGAGAGAGAGATAGATAGAGCGAGAGAAGTGGGTGGGAGGACGGACGCGAGGAGCAACAAGAAATTCATATCAATTAATAATAAAAAGAGTTGGCAGACGTGCTTGGAAAACTGGCATGGTTTTTGGAGGCTGGCAGTTCAAAGTTGAAACGTCAGATATGACTCCAAAAGACTATTGAGATGATCATTAAGGGAGACTTAGATCGGATGGCAGAAGAGATCGGGCATGCAGGTAAGTTCAAATGCCCCGCTTTCCTTACGCTCTAGACACGAAACAAGACTAGACGAAGAAGCTTTTGTTTTTATCAACAACATATGATAAATATATTTTCTTTTTTTGTCATGTTTTTTCTTGAACGAGGGAAATAACGTAGGCGAGTTTTATTGCCTTTACTGTTTTTACTTTACTACATTTCAGAAAAAAAGTTCAGTTTTCATTATCTACGGCGAGGGGAGGTTGTGCGTATTTTTTAAATAGTTTTTTTTCCATTCGAACGCGAAGAGTTTATTTCGGGAGAACAACCCAACTTTTGTAATTAATGATACATAGATCACAGCTATTTTACAATATTTGGAGATCCGCGATTGTCTATATGATGTGTAGACTAAATATAGGTTAATTGACGTCATGAGATACGGAGCAGCGATGCATAATGAATTTGCCTAAAATCATTGATCGTCCAAATAATCTGTATTTAGGGAGTTTATGTTACAGAACAAGCAGTGTGTTCACTCTGCAGGATGAGATGTCACTTATTCACCTCAATTTAGCTTTCATGTCACAGCTTCGCGTTGGACTTGAGAAAGTATTATGTTTCATAAAACAAACGGTATTGTAGAAAGAGAGCAAGGACTTTTTAAAATGTTCGGTTTCGTTTTCTCCTCTGTGCCAGTAAAGATTTTTTTTTTTTGACATTTGCATGAACGGGATGCTTCACTGTATTGTTGACAGGTCTAGACGGTATAGTTGCTATTGTTTACATGTAAAAGAAACAGCTGTGTGTTTCTACACCTTTTTCAAATTCCATGAGCTCAAAGGCCTCCTTGTGGAAATGATTTAGGCAGCTAAGGCTTTAGTTTAGATAAAGGATGAGGCTCTATAAGCCTGAAAGATGGTTTCATCCGCGTTGACATCTCGTGATTTGCCTTAATGTGAGGACAAGAGTAAAATAGATTAAGGATAGAAACTACGAGGTCTAGGCTGAGCCTGTTCAACACATTGCAAATTAGAAAAGCAACTTTAAGGCGATTTGAAAACGTCACATCTAAACACGTCCTTAAAATTAGGCGATGACAACGGCATAATAATTAAATAGCAAAATATGACCAATACCTACAAATTTGGGCTATTCCATTAATCCTGAAAATGCAGATACAATTCGTTGAAATTTGTGTAAAAGTAACATCACTATGTTGGAGTACTTTCCAAGTGACGCAGGTTTATGAATATGGCTGAATTGTGATTGTGATGAATAATATTGCGTAAATCTTTCAAGGATGTAGGATTTCTCAGTGGTGCAGAATTTAATTTAAACGCAACAAATAGATTTAAACCAATGATCTTAACTGAACTAAGAAGAAATATTGCAAAACATATTAAGAATATATAGACTCTGCACAGATTTTTTTTGTTCACCTTTAGGTAGACTGATAGGCGTACCTATAATTACTTAAACATTTGGGAATGGAATAAATGGCGGCTGATCATAATATTATGTTAATATGATAGCTGATAGACGACAGTTTAACTGAACTCAGCCAACTTGTATCCAAGCAAGATTTATGAATGAAAAGGGTTTTAGTTCACATGCTAAAGTGAACCGGAGCACCTCATGCGAGCTGCAATGGTATTTTATAAATGTATGAGGAAATTCAGTGCATCGATCACAGTGACCAGGACTATGGAAACTCAAAGTCTGCCTCTTTCTGATGTAAGATGACTAAACGCAGCGTACTCACCTATCTTGTTATTAGGCCACTCGCTTGGATCTCAGCTTCCTCTTCAGGCGCTGCTTTTAAACTACATGTGTGGTTTTCATTAGGTGGCTTTTATGCTGAACTGAGTTTATTCCATTCACATGAACATCATAACACTTAATAATCTACCACACGCAGGCATGGTCCCGTTTTGTCCACTGTAAAACATAGGCTACAGTTTGTTAATTTATTCACTTTTTTTTTTTTAACAAGCTTCTCAAACCTGTTTGACACCTCATTCAAAAATGCCACTGACCTAATTAATCAAAACAAAATATCAATAGGCCTAACAAACCCTTTTTGTTACACATTTCACGTAGGTCCCTTTATACTGCATCGTTGCCTTTTTTTTTATTAAACACGACAATAACGAAGGATATATGGAGCACAAATAGAAATTGAAACAAAATGAAACATCAACACAACGTTTAGTGGGACGAGTGAGTGTGACAAGCTGAATGCAGTGAGATGGTGTCTAGGTGGTTTCTTATAAGCGGTCTCACCCAAATAACCAAAAACGACAACACAGACAAAACACAAGAATAATGAATATCACTCTAACTCACATCCAGACGATGTTAACGAGAACATTATTTACAGCCAGTAGTCTTACATAGAGGTGCGTCCTCTGACTAACTGTCACTGCAGAGATGGCTTACTTGCTGCAGGATGCAGTGTTTATGCACGATTTACAGATGAAGGCTTTCAAACATGATTTACCGTGGTCCTCCATTTCTTTCAGCAGGTTAAATCTACAACAGTATTTGCTTTATTTATTTTGTAATTAGTTTTTGAAATTAAACCAGGCTAGATAAATCCGTGTCAGCTGTGTTCTTTTGCATATAACGAGGAACAGCATCGAGACTATCATACTGCATTTTTAACACCTTTATGCAGAACCTTGCGAAACAGGTGCACACACACACACACACACACACCAGAGAGAAGGAAATTGCTTTGTGTAGTGAGCTTTTTTTTTTTTTTTTTAAATCTTTCAAAGAGACTATTATACAATTTGCTTGACTGTGTCTTCAAATGTAAAATCAAATATAGCCTCTATTGGAGTCGAGCAACAGAAAAAACGCCTTTATAAATTAGACATATATTCTTCTTCTCGTATGTCAAGCGACTGAACGTCTGTTGCGTCTGGTAGCGCAGCGCCGCGCAATGTGTCCGCTGACTGTCTGTCTGTGTTCGAGCGCAACGTGTCTCTGAGCAGCGCAGTAACTCAACGCCCCTCAATCCAATGGTGAGACTTCATATTTTAGCAAGCTATGGGAAGTACTTGGCCGTCGTTTCCAAACAAGTTTGATTTGACCCATGGTGAAATTTACAGTATAATATGACCGTTGAGAAATCAAAGCCACCAGAGACCAGACGTGGAAAAACTGGAAAGGACAAGTCCTTTAGCAGTAGACCTGGGCCTAATGTTGAACATTCATACAAAATACACCACAAAACCCCCCAAGTCCGAAGTGTTAAGGTGCGTACTTGAATTGTAGAAATTTAAGCAATGGTATAGACCTACTTTACACGAACAGCCACGTGAATTGTTGTCAAGCCTATGTCTCCTATGCATTGGTGGATATGTGGTTGAGGAGAGATTTTTTAAAGAGCTTTGTGTGTAGAAATGTTTGCAATCTCATACTTCCCTATTCCTTCTGCTGAGGGCATAACACTGAATGAAATAAACAAGAAGTGGATGAACTTCTGTCAGGAAGACCACGATCGGATATATTTATTTAGTTGCTTGTTTCCCATCAGTGAGACTAAGCCCTTAGGGACAGTTACAAACGTTTTCATCTCATAAGTAAAGTATCCTTGTGCACCAGTGTTTGAACAATACATCCTGAAAAAATTTGTATCGTTGATATGGTTTACTTTAGACTTGGTACAACAATACACATATTAGTGTGTGTGTTTGTGTTTGAGTGTCTGTGCGTGTGTGTGTCAGTGTATGTGTGTGTCTGTGTGTGTCTGCGTCTGCGTGTTTGTGTGTACGTTGCGATACTAGAGTTCAACTCGAGTCTCAACCATTGAACCATCTAATTTTGCCATGATTTACACCCTGTGTGATCACTGTTCCTTATATGTCTGGGCAGAAAGGGAGGTGAAAGACTTTTTTTGGTTGTGTCTCTTCCCCGCGGGTTCATACCTGCTGTTCATCATACTTGCAAAACATTCACTCTTGCTTTGTTTAAAAATCTGCACACCACTTCTGGGATACTTTATCAGGAAGCCAGTAGCTAGAAAACACATTTATCTGTTGTTTTTTTTAAATTTTGTTCTTTCTTGCAAAGAACTGCTGCAGAGGAAATGAACGTGTAGACTCAAATTTCTGATAATGACAAAACCATTGCAGTCGTTCACCCTCAGCTAAAACTCACTTTACTGAGTGGCCTTCGTGTGCACTGCCCTCACATAAATTTTATACTCTGTACACATTTCCTCTCGTGAAATCTCTAGATTAAACAAGAATTCTTAAATGTTAACTTAAAGCATCAACTGCAAAATACTTACAACACAAACAAACAAAAACAAGTAAGATAATTAATGTAATTGTGAATTTAAAAAAATTAATAAAAACTATTATACACAATTTTTCTGGTAAAATTTATTTAACCTAAAACTAAGTTTTAATCTAAAAAGCCATATATGGCCCATCCTTACATTTACTAAGAAGATTGTTAGTTGAAGTATTACTCAATACTTCAAAAGCAGATATCATCAAATGGTAGATATCTCATTTTGGAAAACAACCCATGAAATATATTTTCAAATTTATTTTTATTTCATTACATAAGACAAATGTAATGTATTGTAATCTAATGTGCAAATTACAACGTCTGTTACCTTTCTTTTATCAGTGCATAAACAATCATGCTTATACTAACAAAAATTGTGATTACAGTTGATTTTGTTTATGTGGCTTGAAATGATTACTACTGGATGACGTTTACAGATATCTGTTGTTGCAGGTGGCGGTCTGAAGACGATGCTGGATGCCATGGAAGTTCCAAGTCATGCTAGGCATCTTCTCCTGCAGCTCAACAGCCAACGCACCAAGGGCTTTCTGTGTGATGTCATCATCGTGGTGCAGAACGCCCTCTTCAGAGCTCACAAGAACATTCTGGCTGCCAGCAGCCTCTACCTGAAGTCACTGGTGGTCCATGACAATCTCATCAACCTTGACCACGAGATGGTCAGTCCAGGGGTCTTCCGGGTCATTCTGGACTACATCTACACTGGCCGCCTGAGTGAGGGAGATCCCAACTCTCCCACTGAACCCAACCTAGGGGCTGTCCTGGCAGCTGCCAGCTACTTGCAGCTGCTCGACTTAGTAGCTCTGTGCAAGAAGAAGCTTAAGAGAAATGGCAAGTACCCTCCCCGCCCGGCTCCTGCTTTTCTGCCCTATGCAAAGATGGGGCCCAACAATATGGGTTTAGGGAGTGGTGGCAGGTATAGGGTTTCTACTGCTGTTATTCAGTCCTGCCCTCCAGGAGGAGTCGTGAATAGCCACACGCCCCGTGCACCACCACTAGAGGAGCTAGTCCCCCATCCACTAGCCATTCACGCCGGGGAGCTGTATGCTCCCAACTCCACCCAGGGATCTCAGGTGTTCCCGTCCCCGCAGTCGGCTCTGCCCGCCCAACTCGGGCTGCGCTCGGCCCACCCCGAGAGGAACTGCTCCCCCATCTACGGCCTCGACCTCTCCAAGAAAAGCCCCAACTCCCAGTCCCAGCACGCGCCCTCCCAGTCCCATCTGGCGCACACCGTGGCGCACAACGACGAGGAGAGGGAGGGCGGTCTGAGCGGCCGTGCCAGCCCCACGCCAGGGGCCAACGGAAGGGCCTACCCCCCGGAGAAGATGGAGACGGCCGACCAGGCCAGCTCTCACCCTCCTCCTCCCTTCCCCCATCTCAACCAGTCACTCGGCCCCCACCTCCCCCACCTCCATCGCTCCAGCTCCCAGGGCACAGACCACTACCCGTGCCCCGCCAGCCCAGACACCCCCACGGAAGCCGGGGAGACAGGCAGGGAGATGGGTAACATCTACCGCTGGGTGAAACATGAGCCACTTTCATACGCAGCCGAAGACGAGGAGGACGACGAGGACGAGGAAGACGGGGGCGGAAACGGAGACAGGGATGGCCACCACCAGCATCACAACCACCACAAGGCTGGGGAGGAGAGCGAAGGGGCGGACGACAAGAGCGGGTCAGGCAGCGAGGAGACAGGAAGCAGCGAGGGCCGGCCATCCCCTCCCGGAACCATGGGGCGATTCCACATGCCCTTTGAGCCAGAGAGCTTTGGGGACAACCTGTACGTCTGCATCCCCTGCGACAAGGGCTTCCCCAGCTCCGAGCAGCTCAACGCGCACGTGGAGACACACACGGAAGAAGAGCTGTACGGCAACTCAGGCGGGGAGCTGGGAAACAGCAACAGCGGCAACACCAAAAACATCGGCGGCAGCGCCAACGGTTACGGGAGCCTGAACAGCAGCAGCAGCATGAACAATCTGTCTCATCACCTCCCCCAGGCCCCCCGAAATGAGGGCGGCCTGGGGGAGATGATCCGGCCCTATCGCTGCACCTCCTGCGACAAGTCCTACAAAGACCCCGCCACTCTGCGCCAGCACGAGAAAACCCACTGGCTGACGCGGCCTTACCCCTGCAGCATCTGCGGCAAGAAGTTCACCCAGCGCGGCACCATGACGCGCCACATGCGCAGCCACCTGGGCCTGAAGCCCTTTGCGTGCGACGCCTGCGGGATGCGCTTCACCCGCCAGTACCGTCTCACCGAGCACATGCGCATCCACTCCGGGGAAAAGCCCTACGAATGCCAGGTGTGCGGGGGAAAGTTTGCCCAGCAGCGCAACCTCATCAGCCACATGAAGATGCACAGCAGCGGCGGGGCTGCAGCAGGCCTGACCACAGATGGGAAGCTCAAGCTGGACTTTGCAGAGGGGATCTATCCTCTGAGTAAATACACAGCGGAGCACCTGGGGTTGAAGCAGGAAAAAGCAAACGAGCTTCTAATCCAAGCCCAACAGCAGCTGGTGGCTGATGCCAAAGCCATGGAGAGCCTTTACCCGCTGTCCAAACTGGCCTCAGAGCACCTAGCCCTCACCCATGACAAGATGGATATCCTGGGCCAGCCCCTGGCCCCTCCCCCCCAGTCCCTTTCTGAAGCCCGCACCATTGACCGCTACTCACCCAGCTAAGACCACATAACCTGTATCGATGGCAACCGCCCATAGGTCTGTGTGCACACAAATTGCAGTATTCTAATGCCATTCACCTCAACTCAATCTCTTCTGCACCTCAGACTCAGGCCAAAAGATTATTGGTCTCGTAATGCACACAAAAAATGTGTAGACTTTAAGTGCCTTCCTTTGTATCCTACAATAAGTATTTTTAAGTCCTCCTTTAAAAGGGAGCACTGTGCTATTTTGTGACCAAGGAACACTCACTCAAAGCAGTGCAGTATTTATGTACATTATATGCAAACAAACATTTTTTTATTCCAGTCATTGAGCCAAAGCAACAAATTGAAAACCAAAATGAATTTGTTTTTATTTATTTTTTTTGTGATGAAATCCAAAGAGAAACTGTTGCAAGGAAAATCTTGCAATCTGCCCCTAAACCTGTGTACTATTGCGTATCATATGCGTAACAAAAATGAAAAAAAAAAAAAAAAAAGCACATAAGGACAAGATTCAGGGTTTGCGTCCAGACCTGAGCGGAACTTTTAACAAAAGAAAAAGCCAACTCTACTGGACTTTAAAGTAATGGGAGGACTTTGTAATGTTCTGTTTTTTGGGGTACTGGACAATTTGTGTATCTCATTCTCCAGCGTTTCCCCATCATACGCCTGCTTCTCAAGTCACAAGGAAATGACTAAACAACGACAGCGATTGCTTCGGCATTAGGTAAAGTGATCTGTGCTTTATTTTCTCCCCAGTTGTTAGTATCCCTCTCCCCAGTATCTTGATGTAGAACAAGGCTCATATCAGGTGACAGTAATGGTAGCTGAATCCCTCCTTCACTCGGTGCGTAACCCATTGAACCTTAGACTCCCTTTCATTTCTATTTTTCAATTTGCCTTTTGACTAACATCTCATTGCCTTCAAAACTGTTATTGAAAAGCAGCAAGCACAACCCTGTGATCTCATAACTGGGACATGATTGCACATACCCGACTGATGATACACTAATCCCTGTTCATGAGTTCAGCTTCATCCTTCGCTGTAGACGGAGCATGGGTGTTGCCTCTGTCTTTGTGTAATATTTACAGCGCTGGATGCAGCTGAGAATCTCAGCAGAGAAGAGAGCGCAGGGAGGCAACCCAAGACAGGGTCCAGGGCAGAATTAATTACGCAGAAATCTGTCATTCACTATCAATAGCAACTTCGCTCGCAGCAGCTTGATGATTTACTATGACCGGCAGTAGTTATATGCTATGTTGGACAGCTAGCTTACCGCTACCCGACCTCTCGTTTGACCTGCCCTCCCATGTAGCCTCTTGTCTGAGAGCCTCCTGCTGTTGACAGGATGAAGTGAGTGCTGCCTTACGCTGCCTTACGCTGCCTTAAAAGCTCTCCTCATCAACACGCGCACGCACACACACGCACGCACACACACACACACTACACACCATGGCCTGAGGTCCACTGGGACCTTGGCTAAGGGATACACACACACTACACACCATGGCCTGAGGTCCACTGTGACCTTGGCTAAGGGATACACACACAAACAGTACACACCATGGCCTGAGGTCCACTGTGACCTTGGCTAATGGACAC
>OMKK01083197.1:0-22167 GCA_900302305.1 Polymixia japonica | reverse complement strand
CTCTCTCTCTGTGTTTCTCCCTCTCTCTCACACACACACACACACACACACACACACACACACTCACACACACACACACAATTGGGCCTTCGCTGCATCTGACACCTGACTCCAGGTAATGCCCTAGTTCCACAGTGACAGCAGGCAGGTGGAACGGCCACACACTCTTAGATACCCGTGTATACACAGTCGATCGCAAGAAGGTAAGATGGCATTCTTGTACAGAAAGCGTTGAACAATTGCCCTTTAGGGTATTATTGGATGGTTAATTTAGTGCTTTTGTAGTTGCAGTTTGTTTGTAGTTTGACTGTATAGTCCCTATTTAATTAAAAAAATTAAAGTGCATATTTTGGCTCTCACTATGCAAAACCATTACTGATATCTGATTACAACAGCAATTTATATTCAATACGGTGAGTTAGCAATAGTATTAATTTTACTATATTTCTAAGGTGACTTGTCTTTGGGTGGAAAATGGAATTTGCAAAGAACAAAATACTTGTTAACTTTGCACACAAATGATAATGACGGTGTTTCAGGTGGTCAGTCAGAAAAAGAGGCCTCTCTGTCTTGTTGTCATTACGTTAGACACTGATGCATTATTACTTGACCATTGGCTAACGTGGTAACCATAACCCTGGTCATGTGATTGATGCTCTATGTAACTTACATATCACTAGATATACTGTACTTTTCACTCCTCCAGATGTTTGTTCAGCACCTCTAATCAATTGTCTAATACTGTACATGGTGGTATGCTTCATTTCTTACGATCAGTTACGGTAGCTAGCGGTGGTGCGTTTGGTGTAATATGCTGAGCAGCACTTGTTTAGTAACGTAAAACATCAGGAAGGCCCTGCTTGAGTATATGCAGGTGGTTTTGAAGGCAGCTAGTTGAGTCTATTCTCTGTGGTCGAGGACACGCCTGGTGTGTCAGTCGATTATCTTTTGTGTCTTCTTTAGTTCGCAATTGTTGCCATGGAAACCAGAGGATGCTAAAACTTCAGAGAGGCTGAGAATACGAGGTTTCTTGAGGTATTTTTTCGAACATAAGCCTAGATCATTGAGAGGTATAAAATCCCTCCGTCCTATAGGTTTATGCAATTTGTCCTTGTCTCCTCATCACCGCGTCGCGTCACCGCGACATGTCGCCCTGACGGATCCAGTCCTGCTGTGAAGGAGCGCTTCCTCATCCACACCTCCATTCCTCACCCTCCACGCCAAACTTAGTTGTCTCCATTATCTGTCCCTCACTCTCATGAGAGTACCTGATGCTACGTAACGTAACCTAACAAACCTAACAAACCCAAACCTGCTGTTTTGTCTCTGCTATGTATTTATTTCACCGTTTTTCCCAAAGCCACAGTGGAGGCGGCAGCGGCGCTCGTCTGGGTAAAACGAGCTTTGTGCGAAAGGGCAGATCGATGTTCCCTAAGGTTTTACTGCAGTGGTGCGCAGCCCTCTCGAGCTATGCAGCTGAAATAGGTAAACTGTTACACAGCTCCGCCACGTCTGTCTGCTTTTATCAGCAAGCTGTTTATGCTGTAAGGTTATGGCACTTAGCTGACCCCGCCTCGCTACGGCACTGAGCTATACCATTTTGATTTTGGTAGTCGTCTGGCCCCACTGTGGCACAGAGCTTTGTCACCGTGAAAGCGATGTTGAGCTAATGGATCGTTTGACGGCGGCTGCAATGGGGTATCGTGCTGCGCCGCTGCCATACTACGATACAGCTGTACCCTTGTTCAAAGGCATTTCTCTCCGCTTCTGTGGAGCACATGGCCGCTCCTCGTGCTTCTCTCATCCCATCTGCAGCTCTGCTACCCAAGTCTGTCCTCTGCTGCAGTAGGCCTACACACACACACACACACACACACACATGCACAAACATCATATACACACACACACACACACACACACACACACACACATGCAAGCTTCTTACCACACAGACACCTGCTACACATTAAGACCGACTCAGGCCCCATACTCGTGCAAGACAACACATTTGAATAGACGGGCAGACACAAAACAGACAGACACAGAAACTGAAGCATGTTTTTTACTGACACATACTATATTGCTCTATGTCATAAAAAAAAACAATCTACAGTATCCCTCTGTAGACAGCATAAACAACCCATACAGCTACACACATGCATACACTGATTGTATTCACACACTCCCACTAGCAAACATGCTTGCTCGCTCCTTGTTCTGTACTGACTGGAGTCAAACGGGACAAAGAGCCATTCTGGGTGAGACATTTCTGAGAGGGTCTGTCAGGCTCTGTCACCCTTAGGAAGGAAGCCCACTGCATGCTGATCCCACTGGAGACAGCAGGATTCTCTTTGTTTCTCTGTCTCTGTCTGTCTGTCTGTCTCTGTCTCTGTCTCTGTCTCTGTCTCTCTCTCTCTCTCTCTCTCTCTCACAGACACACACACTTCAAATGATTCCCCTCTTCAAACTCCCTCTCATGGTCACTCTCTCTCTCAGTACTGTCTCACACAGTGTAGTATTATACTTCCGGCCTGAGTGCTTGTGGTTTTTATGCAACACACATTTCCACTGAACATGAGAAAACCTCTGGCCTGGCCATGCTGGAGACATGTGTTAAATGTCGTGTAGAGGATGTGTTCAGGAAGCTGTGGTTTGCCGGTTACTTTTCCGCTTATGAGATGGAAACTACAATGAGGATCTCTGCAGTAGGAAACGCAATTCACCGTGGTTTGTGCGGTGTTTAGGTGTGTGTGGTCTTACTGTGAGGAAATGTGATGATTCATACTGCAACTTTATGGAGGATTTCTAAACAAATGCAGATCAAGAGAACAGAGGGTCTACCTTGCTTAGGGTGAACACCGTTCTCTCAGCTGCTATACCTGGAGAGGAAGACAGGATTCTTTGATTTTGTTTTCTATAATAGTTATCCTCCTTTACAATCTGTGATGTTTATTTGTTTGCTTGCTTGCTTTTTCTCGGGATGCTGATATTGTGTCACCTCAGCAATACCTGCACCTCACCGCCACCACTTAGCTCTGTGTTGTATGTTGGCCTCTTAACGACCACCGTTTACATCTACAAGCTACAACAGAGCGGCCTCAGAGAGGTAATCATACTTTTAAAAAACAGCGGAGGGGGTCATCATTCTCTCAACGAGCACATCACCAAGGGACGTTCCAAAAGAGCTAAGAAAGCAGCAAAGCTTCACTGATGAGGAAGGCTAGAAGCGTTAAAGAGTAAAAAAAAATAAAACAAAAAACCTGCCAAGTCAAGCTGCAGCTTTAGCATAGCGAGTGTGCAGTGCCCTTTTACCAAACTCTCATGTTTCTCCCTTCTCTGAGCTTCTCCGTCAATAGCCACTTCTCTTTCCTAGATGTTCTTACTTGCTCCCTTACCCTTGCAACACAGCAGATAACAACATCCCCGCGTCCGCTTCCCTCCTCTCTCACCAGCCAAGGTGTGCAGCGACCATGGCAACGGACGCCAGGGAAACTAAGCATGACACGCATTTAGAGGTAACCGTATCCAAAGGCCCAGGTAAATAGGAAAAAAAGAGTGCCTTCTGACTTCATCTTAAAGAGACAGAAATAATAATGATAACCCCGCAGAGATGACACAAGACTTTTGTTTGCCATAGTTTATGTTTACTTTTTTTTTTTTACTGTCTCTTTAAGACGTGCATGGTGTGGTGGTGGGTTTGATGACAAGATAGTAAAGATTTACGGAGGCTGTTAGATATGCTAGTTGTGTGCTGTGCCAACGTTTCTGACTTGTGACTTATTTTTCCCCCTGCTTCAATAGCTTTCATTTTGGCTTTTTTATGTAATTGTTATTTTATTTAGCTGCCCATATGAACACACGTATTAAAGATTAGATCGACATGATAACAATAAAGAAAATAACATTTTAATATCAAAACAGCCAAATGCGTCAAAGACCAGCAACAGACTGCCTAGATTAAAGCCTGGCCAACACATTTTGTTTGACATACATCTTGTTGTGTGTGTGTGTGTGTGTGTGTGTGCGTGTGTTTCCCTGGCAGCAACAATAGATTTTTATAAATAAGCACTAGACTATAGAGCGGCGAGTCTGAGAGTTGACCGTGGTGTTATGTTGAGCTGCTAATGTGCGGAGTGCCGCTGAGTGGTCTACGCTGCCGAAAACGTGTCCTCCTCTGTTTCACGCATGACTGTATGAGCACGCCAAGGGCAGTGCAGCGTGGGCCAGCGTACCAGAGCAGAAGCGCCGGACAAGTAGAGCTGGGGACAGCATGCTGTGGGGAAATAGGACATGAGCGCCGCACCGTAATATTTATAGGCGTCCCGTAGAAAAGTATCTCCGTTTAACCAAACAAAATTGTATTTTTTATTTTTTTTTTGTCTGTCATTGACAAGCCAAACCATTGATCAGCAGTATAGAATCGTAAACGCGCATTCCTGAAAATGTGTCTTTTTTTCAGATGCAGGGCTTCTGTAGTTTGGCGATAGAAGCAAATGATTTCTGTTGATTGTTTGATATGATTTATGTAGCCTGGTGTCATAGTGACACACTGAGCCCTCAGGGATAAACAAGTTACCCTATTTGTTAAACCAGTGCCCAATGACCTATTTTTTGATAAATCAATACACAGTGCACTTTTTTCAATATGAGATAATAATATGGTAAATTCCTTCACACACTTTATGTATATTAGTTTCTTTGTCAATCATCAATGCTGCTTTTCAATTTTGTGTACATGGTATAAATACGCACACAGCCCTTAAACTCCTCTTTACTCACCCACGCAAACGCATGGACGTGCATTTTTAAGGGTCGAGGAACCAAGCGTAAAAAAAAAAATTCGTTTACTGTATCATTTCCCATAATGCCTTTAGCGAGGAGCATGCAGAGTGAAATCCCACACTAGTTGCTACTTATAGCACTGAAAGGGATACCCGCAGGGCCCTGAGAACGCCTCTCTTCACAGTGGTGTAGAGTGGCTTTGTAACCTCGCACACTTTGTCATCCATTGCTCTACCACAAATACTTGAACATACAAAATACACAACAACACACATGGGCCAGACATACGTAAGTGGGCACAGAACAAATACAACTCCCTCCACTCTTTTCGTCGTAGTCATTACGAAACATTCAAAACGTACGTAAAGGTACATACTGGTTGCTAGATATAGATATTTCATGCAGTTATCAATAAGATTCGGTCTGCTTAAGAATGTCATTATAACTTAGCTGGTAATGATTGAGGTCTTGTTATGATATGGTCTTCCCTTCTTGAAAAAGAAAGCAAAAAGATGTGTGTTGATAGCAAAGTTATTGACAGTATACTGACTGCCTCATGTCAACAAATCTCATCACGAGGATCCTAGAGAACGTAGCAGCAGTTTTTTTTTTCCCTCGTGGAGGTTTATCTTATACAGACTTACAGACTTTGACAGACTTATCAGCAAGGAAGAATTCTGAGGAATTAAAGACATAAGCCAAAGGTCCCGTTTATTGTTGCACATTGACGACAGAAGCAGGAAATGCCTTGCATATATATGTGTGTATATCTAATATTGAATCTATGAGGTCAGAGATTATAGGTCAAATCTCTGGTGAGCCAGACATTTACAGTAAGCGGAACGTTCCTTGAAACCTCATGGATAGCCCAGATATTGTTGTTGGTTTGTACAAACATTCATTGGAATACTATCCCTTCTCTGGAGTAGGAGTGTTATAGCCTGAAGATAGCAATTACTAATGTGTTTGCCTGTTGTGCGTCATTCAGGGAGTTGATCAGTTTCAACGTGTTTAATAAGCAGTTTAATCGGGTATACTGAAAGTACACCCTTCTTAAAGTATTTGTCCATTAAACTCGCTGTAAATACTGGTAAGTATGAACAACAGAGCCAAGGTTTTCTTGTCACTCCATCCGCTGTTTTAAATCATTTTGCTTTGATTCAATCAATCAATCACGTTTCATTATCGATCACGAAGCACACAAACACTGACACACGCACAGTCGTTCTATTTATCTAACCTGAAGGTGAGATACATCTGGTATAAAGATTGACCATCTGATTGTATGTTACTGAGGTTATCGTCCCTTTTTTTTTTTTTTTGCGCCAACAGAGAGGAGGCGACAGGGCAAATTCCAGCCCTTCAGACGTTTGTTTGGGAAGAGAAAGAAGAGAGAGGCGGAGAGGAGGTTCAATGCAGCAGAGCTAAAGGCTAGTTTTTCTACTGGGGAAGTGTGCAATGGAGTTGTGTCTGATGATGAGGAGACCAGTCAAAATCTGAGGTACTGTGACTAGAAAAATCAAGTTTCGTTTTTTAAATTCCTGCGTTTTTTGGTTATTACTGATTAAATAAATCACTAAACACAGGTTTTTATCAATAACGGCATCTGCAGGTTTGAGGATTTCTAGATTTTTCTTTTGATCCGCTAGAGAGCAAGCCAACCATGTTCAGAGTGAGGCTTGACTAGTCCCCTGAGACCCAGTAAAATATGTATCTTAGCATCTCATTTGACTTGACTCGATTATCCATTCATACAACATGGTTCCCTTCACTGCAATCTTATGGTCTGATGAGAAAGGGGTGGGACTCTGCTAAAGTGCAACTCATAAAAGGTTTGATAGGCCTTTAGCCTTTAACTGGTGGTGTTCAAGTGCCTGTCTCAATTTATTACCAATTTATTTGCAGAAATAGATTTATTGATTTACTGATAATGTCCCTTGGTCATACTTATAATTAATACATTAATCAATGATTGACAGTAATGACATACTATAACTGTAAAGCCGGCCTTATTTGTCTGCAGGGAGTTGAATCCCATCGGTTCTCGAGCTCTGTCCCACGACAGCATCTTCATCCCGGAGGAACCAGTGAAGGAACCTAGCCCAGATCAGACCATGTCCCAGGAAAACGTTTCCGATAAAGTTAGGAACCTGCAGGTGGGCCCCGTAAAAATGTACACAGAGCTGTTGATCAGTTTTGGTTTCTCTCTCAATTATTATATTTTAACTCTTTACGTTGATATAAAACAGAGGCAGATAGCACAAAGTATCAAGTTCGGCCAGAAGCCTCCCTCTCTGAGGAAGAGTGAAGGAGATGAGGGCAGTTCAGATGAGGAGGAAGTTCCCCGGAGCCCGCTGAAGGTGTTCGCCCAGGTGGAGGCTGAGCCGGCGGAACTGGAGCCAAAAGTAATGACTAAGGCTTTTTCAGATAACAGCATTTGCTTGGTCTTGTATTATATTTTAATGCTGCGGGCATCAGTGTCCAGACTAGATACCTAACAGTATAAGTGAATATTCTGTTTCCATAACAAGCAGGTCCAGGGGGCCCAACAGGTCAGGACACACAGCACTCCAGTCAAGTCTCCCAGGTCCAAACGGGTTCTCCCGCCCGCCGGCACAATCGAGTCCATCAACCTGGACGCCGTCCCGCAGTCCGTTCCTCGCTTAGACAACACCGCTGCCAAGCATAAACTATCCGTCAAACCTAAAAATCAGAGGGTGTCCCGCAAGCACCGCCGGTTTACACAGGTGAGGGTCAAGGTCAAGATATGACATAATGTCCCTCAGGGCCAGTAGGTGGGGACAAGCAAGCTTGCACGTTGCGGATACTCTTTGCTATGAGTCTTATCGTTAAAAAAGAGAAACGTAAAGAATACTTTTTTTTGTTTATGTTTTTTTGTAATTCCCCATCCTCAGGATCTCCAGGAGGCGTCCTTTCCTGACGTGCTGCAGGAGGACCTCGAGGCAGCGGGCGTCTCGACAGAGGGCCAGCGCAGGACGGCTGTTGAAGAACCTTACTGCGAGAACTCCAAGAAACAGAGGCTGCAGGAGGACGAGCGATGGGAGTCCAGGAGGAAGAGGGAGCTGGAGGAGCAGAGGCTCAGACAGGAGGAAGAGAAGAACAGGAAGAGAGCGGAGGAGTCGAGGCTGCGCGAGCTAGAGGAGGAGAGGTGTCGCAAACGGCAAGAAGAGGAGCGTACCCGTGAAGAGGAGGAAGAGAGAAGGCGCAGGGAGGAAGCAGAGAGGAGGAGGAAGGAGGACGAGGGGAGAAGGATGAGGGAAGAGGAAGAAAGGAGGCGGCGCGAGGAGGAAGAGCGTCTGCGTCGGGAGGAGGAGGACAGGCGGTTGCGGGAAGAGTGTGAGCGGCGGCAGAGGGAAGAGCAGGAGAAAAGACGTCTGGAAGAGCAGCGGAGAAAAGAGGAGGAAGAGAGAAAGAAGAAAGAGGAGGAGGAGGAGGAGGAAAGGAGGCAGCAGGAGCTCGAGGCGGAGCGTCTGCGCTTAGAGGAGAAGAGGCTGCGAGAGGAAAGAGAAGAAGAGGAGCGAAAGAAACGGCAAGAAGCGGAGAAGCAGCGGCAGCGGGAGGCGGAGGAGAGGGAAGCGCGGGAAGAAGAGGAGGAGAGGAAGAAGAAAGAACAGGAAGAGCGGAAGAGGCTTTTGCAAGAGGAAACCGACAGCGGCGCCGACTCACAGGAGAAGAAGAGGAGGGCGGAGGAGCTGCGCTGGAGAGAGATGGAGGAGAGACAGAGGCCTTTCTCTTTCAAAGTGTCCTCTGGGGAAAAACAGATTCTGTTCCAGAAGGTCAACCTGACGCCCGTCACGCCGACCTGCGGCCCCCAGGGGGGCGTCGCGGCCGCGGACCAACGGGAGGGCGCTAAGGCCTCCTCTCCCGAAGGAGCAGATTCCCCCAACCTGCCTTCATCTCAGTACGTCCCCCACACGGCCATCCTGGTGACAGGGGCCCAGCTCTGTGGGACCGCGGTCAATTTAGACCAGATCAAAGACACGGCCTGCAAGACTCTGCTGGGCCTGGGCGAGGACAGGAAAGCCCTGGGGACGCCCCCGACCAAGAGCAAGACGTCACCGGACCGCAAGTCCGGCAAAACCAAATCCCTCAACGAGTCTTCCCTCGCCACGGATCAGTCCAGCGCAGCCGTCCTGGCAGAATGGGCCAGCATTAGATCGAAGATATTCAAGGGAGCAGAGGAGGGGAAGTACGAGGATTACCCGGACCCGGGCAGGAACCAGACTCGGCCCAGCAGCGAAGATCTGAATCAGCCTCCTTTCTCACACACCAACCTCAGGAAGACCATGTCTGCCAGCGCCAAGTTCTCCATCACCCCAGCTAAGAAGAAATTTGGGGAATCGAATAGGAACTCCGAGTCATTGAGTCCAGAAGACAAAGAGGAAGGAAGAGAAGCGAGTCCATCTGATACCCCGTGTGCAGCAACCTCCCCAGCTCCAGACAGTAAAGCTCAGAATAGGACAAGTAAAACTGTCCGTATTGTAGAACGAGGGTCAGAGGAGTGTATGTTTGCCAAAGACCTCCCCTCCTTCCTGGTTCCCAGCCCCGGAACCAAACCTGAGGGGGCGGACATGAAGGGCAGGAGTCAGGGCGAGGCAGAGGACTCTGACTGCAGAGAGGAGGGAGAGGAGAGGGGCCAGGACAGCGAGGATAAACCCTCTCCTTTCGGCATTAAGCTGAGGAGGACGAATTACTCCCTCCGTTTTCACAGCGAACAGTCCACAGAGAAGAGGAAGAAAAGGTACAGCGCTGGAGACAGCTTCGACGGGATCCCTTCGCCCCTCACCCCCATCGAGCCGGACTCGGACGCTTCCTCTGTGTTCTCCGACAAGTCGAGCCCTGCGTCCCCCGTGAGCGCGGGGGGCAAGCTCTTACCCGCGACCGCCTCCCCCGCCGTCCCTCGGGCCAGACCAGGCAAGCCCACCGGTGGCGCCGCCATGCACGGCGAGGGCGACAAAGTGCTCTCCAAACCACCACTCTACCAAAGACCCGCCGCGTCGCCCAAACCCACAGGAGCCGTCACCACCCCTCCCCCGTCGCCGCTGCCCAAAGTGGTACGCGGGGGGGTTCCCAGTGAGCCCACGGCCCAGAGACTAGGAGGGGCAGCAGATTCATCCGGCCAGGAGCAGGTGGACAGGAGCGAGGAATCCTCAGCGGTGGCCCAACTGCAAAGGAGCAGCCAGGGCCATGTCCAAGGGGAAGAGGAGCCCAAGGAGAAGAGGTCCTTCTTTCCTTCTATCAATATCCCCTGGAGAGAGAAGATGGACAGAAAGACGGAACTTATCAGGAGAGGTCAGTGTCAGCTCTGTCAGCCATAGTTGGTGCTTATTAGATCTCTCAACTGATGTTATTGATAAATAAGGCGAGTGTACACTAAACCCGAAAAGAAGAAGTAGTGAACCCTACACAGAGGAGCTGCCACCATACCATTTCACTTGAAATAAGTAGGGTGGAGATTTTTTGTGTCACAGTCTTAATGCTTTTTCAGAGGCCTTTATCTCTGCCGTGAAAACATAGGAAATGCCAGTTAACACAACAATCTTGTCATTCTGCATGGTTTAACGTGGTAATGGTAGTAATTTTGTCCTAACAGACATTAGTCCTGATGGGCGGAGTCATTATTAGCTGTTAGGGCAAAATAGTGACAAAATAGTGCCTGTAAAACGCAGAGATCTCATTTTTTGTAATTTAATTTCTTAAACGTAGACAATTCCAGAGATGCAAAATGCAATAAGTCAGGTGTTGCAGTTGCTGGAAGGAGTATTTCCTCACTTTGGGGAGCTAGGCTAGCTGTCCCTGCCCCTCTTGTCATAACGCTAATGTGTTAGCATTTGCTGCGGGCCCACCTTTTTACTGGCTGTACAGATGAAAATTATGTCAATCTGCTCGGCTGACTCGGGGTAAGACAACCAAAAATCCCTTTAAGTATCCCTTTAATCTGGTGTAATATGACATCCTGCATGTGTACCCCTACAGACAAACCCTCGCTACAGAGCAGGCACTCACTAGACAGCGCACGCGTCCAGGAGAAAGAGGCGGGGCCCTTATGGATCACGCTGGCGCTGCAGAAGCAGAAGGGCTTCAGGGAGCAGCAGCAGAGCCGAGAAGAGCGCCGCAGCCAGAGAGAGGCCAAACTGGCTGAAAAACAGTCCAGGGAGAGAGAAAGTGTATGTGTCCCTAACTCCTTGTGTACTTATTACTGTTATTATGATATTATTACTTATTACTGGAAATACGTTACTGTTATTGCTAACCTTTTTCCTGATCACACAGACATAGACACACAAAACACACACACACACACACACACACACACACACACAGTGCAGTCAACCCCTCTCCCCAAACCTCCCTGTTTTTCTCGTCAAAGGCAGCCAGATAAACAAATCCCTTTACCTTCAGCAGGCCACACTGGTCAGTCCTACAGACAGCAAGGGAAACGGAAGCCCCAGTCCCTCTAAACCTCAGACACCAGAGGAGCCCAAGAGACCCGATAGCCTCCTGGGGCGCTTTGAGCGCAGAGACCACTTGAAGAAAGCCAACACTCTGCCCAGCTCTGTCACAGGTAAGCTCCTGCTTAGCGGAGATATTGTTCCTGTGCAGCGAGGTACTCGTAAAGCCACGTATAGTCCATTTGGATGTTATGGAGGGGTGAGATGGATAACTGTGTGCCAAGGTTAGTAAATCTACTTACCACACATTATAAAAACTGTGATCAAAGCCTATGGTTGGCAGTTACTGTAATAATGACAATACTGTATTATTATTGCTATTATTAGTAGTAGTAGGAGTATATATAAGTAAATATCACATATCACATTAAATGACACCACAATTCTCATGGGCTAAAAAACATGTTTTCAATTATATTATAATTCTTTCTACTTTCATCGATTCAGATGTAATTCATTTCTCTCCTGGGCTTTGCGTTTCAGTTGAGATCGCAGACTCCACACCATCACCACCTGCTGTGAAGGAGGTGTCCAAACGCTTCCCCTCCAGTGACTCTCCCCAGGTGTCCACAGAGCCAGCCTGGCTGGCCCTTGCCAAACGCAAGGCGAAAGCCTGGAGCGACTGCCCTCAGATCATTAAATAACATCCCCCGACACCTACCCCAGCTTCAGACTGGGCCCAGGCCTACATCAAGACTGCACACTGCCCATGGACTATAACGCACCTCAACACTACACCATAACCTGTTCCTTTCCTCTCAAGTCCACATCTGACACTATAATCTGTCCTCAACTACCTTGTAAACATACACTGGCTGGTATTATCATGTTAAAGTGCGCTTCACATTCAAATATTCAAACACAATCACACATCTATACGTTAACAAGTATTGCAAGCATGCACTTACTGTATACAAACACACGTCTCGAGAAGACACATATAGATGTAACCAAGGTGTTTGCTGTCAGCCCTGAACATGTCACAGTTGTAGACTGCAAAAACCTTCAGCAGCCAATGACAACCATGGCTGACCATTGCAATAGCCAACCCCAATTACTTGCCTTTGTAGCCAATGGGGTCTCCATGGTTGTAAATAGATCATGCGCTAAACACGACATAAACTGCATCATAATAGAGAGATGAACTCGAGGCTTGTTAAATACAACACAGCCAGTGTTTAGTCAACAAAGGGGGAATTTCAGAATAGTGTTTCAAGGGCTAACAGAAACAATAAACCAACATGACAAATTACCCTGTTGAATCATCTTTGTGACAGCATACAAAAATGTTATTGGCGACTTCTCTTTTACATTCCCTTGTTGGTATTATTTGAAGCAGTGGGTTTAACAATGTTAAAACAATATATACAATAAATATCTCTTCTCTGAGCCTTGTTTGTGATGTACAAAAGAAGCCTTTTTTTTTTTTTTTACTTGTATTTGAAACCTGTACTAAGCATAACAATTTTCACTGTGTCCGTGATGACTGTGACAGCTGTCAAAGAAGCTACTGTACAATTTGCCATTATAAAGTTATCAGAATCTGTAAATTAACACTTAAAATCTAGTAGTAAAATAGGTGTCCTATGCACAGCTGTACTTCTTATAGGGTGCAGGCCCAATGCAGGAACATCAACATATAAAAACATTGCAAGTTGGCCGCACATCAAAACTAATAGACTGATCTCGAGTTAATACATTTTTTTTATTTTTTATAATTAAATTGATACAACAGTGAACTTGAAGACGCAACAAGCGAAACGTGTTGTTTGCTATTGTATCAACTTAATAAAATCTGTAAAATCACACGGCGGGTGCACTTACACGAAACATCAAAGACCACAAGTGTTATTGGGCATTTACTGTGAATTGCACATTTTTCTCACTATCCTGTGATGATGTAATTTGGATTTGCTTTGCTATGGAGAGAGAGACTACCTGCTTGCTGTAACATACAATCCTTGTAGCTGTCCTGCTGTAACACAGCTGTTTGTAGGCTTATGCCATCACTTCCTCGTTAATGTGATTTGAACTGGTTAGCCTTACATAATGTAAGCGTTTCTACTGCGGAAAGTCCAGCACTCCCATCTCCCGTCACGACCTTTCTCACTTTTCAATGTAATGATCTGTATGTATGTAAGGAATTATGTATGTAAGTCAAAGGTTTTACCAGATCTTTGGTCAGAAAGAGGCCCATAAGGCTGAGTCACTTTGTCATTTTGTTTTTAACTTTGGTCGTGCACAATAGTGTAGTGTACACAGTGTTATATGTAACAAAAATGTTTGGTAATAATTGCACTTTTTTGTCCCACTTATAGGTATTCATGAGAAAATTCTTAAGAGATGCAAATGTTATGAATAATGTAAATTAAATACTGATGTCTGAACCGAAGGCCCAGAGACTCATTATTTCCCAGTTCTAGGTTTCAGATGTTGAACACCAAACTGTAATTATTGAAAATTACCATTTTCCAAAGCACCCTGTCTGCCCTGACACAGTCTTTCCACACACACGCGCACACACACGCACACGCGCACACACACACACACACACACACAGTATCTCACCGACACAGTCACATACGCATTTGTTTCTGGTGTGTATTTTATCATTAATGCAACAAATACACGACACAATATATCAAAAGAATTTTAGAAGTTCCTCTGCGTTTCCTCTTTGACGGTCATCTCTATACAGTACACAAAGTCATTTCGACACCCCACCACAAGCGAGCTTTCCCACACCACGGGCGAAGAAAACAGCTCCCCGGGGAGAGCGAGCGACGCTACCAATAGTCCATCCTGTCCGTCCAGGATCCAGACTGTTCCGTCGGTGGAGGCGAGGCACACCAGAATCCCGCTTCTGCCCAAGGCGGAGCCGTCGAACACGCAGGGGCTGGAGTACACCTTGCCGGAGG
Source organism: Polymixia japonica (assembly GCA_900302305.1). Classification (NCBI taxonomy): domain Eukaryota; kingdom Metazoa; phylum Chordata; class Actinopteri; order Polymixiiformes; family Polymixiidae; genus Polymixia; species Polymixia japonica. The sequence goes on along the minus strand of OMKK01083197.1, from coordinate 7,994 downwards.
TCTGGAAGCTCCAAACCAAAGAGCCATCCACGCAGTTCAAACAGTACAGGCAACCGTCGTGTGACCCGCACAAAACCCTCTGCTGGTCCGGCGTGACACACGGGGATGAGAAGACGGGTTGTTTGGTCAAAAACGTCCAAAGCTGCGGAGAAACACAAGTTTCAATTAGAAAGGTGTTCGTACGATATCACAGTGTAAAGACACACCAGTCTGAGCTCTGCTCCTCACCAGTTTCCCCGTGTCGCTGAAGCAACAGATATTTCCATCCACAGATCCAATCACAACGCTACCAGAGCAGCAATTTGGAGATGAGAAAAATGGAGTTTCTCTGGAGTGGGTCCATAGGACTGCTCCATTATCCTGTAATAGTAAAACACTGATTAAGCCAGAGGGCAAGGACAACCACTAGAGGTACAGGAATAGGTGAGCAACTGATCTGTTTGACCATTTGATCAAACATTGTGGTTTTACTGAACCAAATAACAAACTTGTTCATTATTGTTTGGCTTGTACAGGGCTGACTTGCACTCACTAGGTTGAGACAGGTGAGGTGCCCTCCCAGTGACGCCGCATACAGCCGTCTGTCAGAGCGGCTGATGTATGGAGAAGAGAACACAGCCCCGCCCCCACAGTGGTGCTTCCACACACACTGGTGAACCTAGAAAAAAATATACTATCTTGAGAATTGTTTATTTACACATGAAAAGCTAATACTAGCTGCATATCATCCAGTACGTGTTTAAATACACGCAGGCCATCTTGGTACTTATGAGGTGCAGCTAACTTCCTGCCCATGCTATCTGTCTTTTTGTCTGTTAACAACAGACAATCTCTAACAATCTCATTTTGTTTTCTTTGGTTCACTTAGCTCCGCCTCTCTGTGTGCATCTCTTCGTATCAAACACGGACGCATGTCCTTATTCTCACCAGTGGGTTCAGGGCATATACGTGTCCGTCATGTGAGCCCACTATCACCAGACCTTCGAGGGGATCCACGGCGGGGCAGCTCTTCACAGCATCGCCTGTCTCAAACACCCACCGAGTCTCTCCAGACGCAACACACAGGAAATACACGCAGCCGTCATAGCAACCTGAGAACCCCCCCCAAAAAAAGCTTTCAGAACAACAATTTACAGCAGGTCTTCCACCTTTGGAACAGAAAGAGGATTTATGTGGAGTTTTGATGCTGACCTACGACCACGAGGGTTCCACACCGAGTCACAGCAGCCGAGGACTCGATTCTGTCCCCCAAAACGCGTTCCCACAGAAGCCCCCCAGTGGCCAGATCTAGGGCCTGCATCCTGTGGGAGTGGGAGCCGATAAACACTGTCGTTTTGGACCAGTCTGACCTCTGACCTGCTCTTCCTTGCACTAGAAGAACCGGGGAGGCATCCACACATCTGCCTGTGTCTGAAGACCAGGTCAAACTCAGTCCCAGTGCGCTGCTCTCCACGGCAGGAGAGGAGCCTCCCCCACTAACACCCTTTTCAGTAGTTCCTACTGTCGAGATGTCTGTCTTCTCATTGGAATATTTTCTTGCAAGTTGTCCGACTGTTTCCAACCGAGAGTTTTCATCGGTCTCTGAATTTCTGATCCCCATTTCCATTACTTCACCTGCCCTCCTCATAACTTTAACAGGCCCGTTTTCATAGGAAACTTCAATTCCTTGTAGTATTTCCGCAGCTTTTGTAGAACAGGGATCTGCGCGCTCCTTCTTGGTCGGCGCTCTGGAAAAGGAATCGGCTCGCCTCTTCTTGCCTTCAGGCAGGGATGTCGGGTTCTTCTCAAACGGGAGCGTCAGCGTTACCCTGGCGACATGGCGTAGCACATCTGAGAAGGACCCGTCAAGTATAACTTCTAAAAGCCCTGGTGAGGTCACTCCAACAGCAGTCGAGATGTCATCGCAGAGGCGCAGCGCTTTGAGAGAATCTCCTCCGCTAAAAAGGAAGTTGGATTCCTCCTGAACGGCTGCGTCTTTAGCGAGACCCAGTGTGTCCTGTCAATTAGAAATTCATACTGTAGGTATATATAGAGACAACGAATCAAGCCGTGAATTAAAACAATGCCTGATTTATCAAAGGGAATGAATTACTGTTCATACCTGCCACAAAGTGTGAAGTCTTTGTTTTAGTTTGGCCATATCCCCAAGTGAAGTATCAGACCCTAAACGTTCTCTCTGCCTTTGGTATAGTGTCATAAGCGCGCCCATGTCTACCTTACCTGCCGGGGAAGAACATTTATATTAACGACAAGGGGCAGTGATCACGTTTTTAACATTTAAATGCGTCTATCTAGGCCCGAAGAATGAATGAGTTATTTGTCTGTCTTCGGGGGCTGATGGGCTGGACGTGTGCTCACCGTGAGACGTCAGGGGTATGTCTGGGACAAGCACGAGCGTGTCTGGAATGCTGTGACCGGGAAGGAGCAGAGACAGATTGCGAAGGACGGTCCTGTGAAGGCCCGCATCTGAAGCGCCTTTCTCCTCGTGGCGGTCTACGGAGGAGGGAAGTTCTTCCTGGTGGTCGCTGGAGGCCGGGGGGCTTTGTTCCGCGTGCCATTGTACAGATGGCAACGGGGAAGTTGCGCTCTGATCTCCAGATGTAGATGCCACAACAAAGGCGACTAGTCGAAAGCCTTCATACAGACCCACAGCACAGGACTCCACCTGAGGAAGACTCGTCATAACCTGGAGACGTAAGGGAGGAGGAATGAGCATTTCATTCAAAACAAAGAGGAATACTTATAACAAAAGCCAGTTCAGACCTACACCCTGAATAATGGCTGACAATCCCTAACTGCCACAGTTTAAGATGATACCCTGTGGCAGGTGCTGAAAGGAATCAAAGGCAACCGAGACTGTCTTCAGGAATTTATCTGTTTCATGTCCAATTGACCTCCTATACTCCTAATCAAATAAAGATGCTCATTTTCCCTGCCTTAAGCGTTCTACAATGAACTACAATTGCTTTTTATACTGTTTTCACTCTGAGTGTTTTGATTTCTGTTATGTGTCATGGACTGATGTTTCCTTTGTCTCTTGGGTGAGGCTGAAGACAATTTTCTTTCTTTAAGTTATATTCTATTATATTTTCCTTTCTAGAATATCCAAGCATGGGGCCAAAACATATTACACGACAATAAACATAACGTGTCTACAGTAGTTATCTGTGAGTCAGAAACTCACTTGCTGCAAGGTGTCCAAGTTCACCCGTTGTCCGTGGCGTTTGATCAGCCTGTCTCTCCGTCCAAGGTAGTACAGGTGTCCGTCTTCAACCTTCACCCAGTCTCCCGTCACTCGCATTGTCCCAGGGACAACAGTGACATCGCCATCTAAGAGGCATACTCTATCCTTTCCACCTATAACACAGATCGTAATTACTTAGATTAAATTTTTGCGCAGCTCAATAAGATTGGCGTGTACGTATATATGACTGCGATCTTTCCCACCTATGAACACCTGCCCTTCGCCCTCTGTGACAAGGCGGCCCTGCTCATCTCTTACTTCCACAGTTGTGCCCATCAGAGGGCTCCCAAGGGGAACAGAGGACACCAATCTGTAAGGTGTGTATACATGTTAAAAATATGTCTTTAGTAAATAAAATAGCTGCACGTTTAAATAATTAGTATTTTTTTGCATCAAGGCTACGAGTGTGCAGCTATTTTCTTCATTTATTCAATTGTCCTGCCGTGGCCAGCACCTCTTCAATCCCGGTTTACACCTTTCACTTTGTGTGGGTGATATGCAGAGTTCCTACGGTGACATTACAAGTGTATCTGAACGGGACTCACTGATTGCTGAACTGCAGTAGACTCTCTGGGACTTTGTAACAACAAGCCCAGCAAGACACCTCTGTGATGCCATAGATGTTGTAAATGTTAGTTTTGTTGCCCTCCTGTTTCCAGCTGCTGAGCAGGGCTGGGGAGGGACAGGCCTCGCCGCCCAGGGCCAACACGCGCAGCGAGGAGCCAGCAGACAACACCTCCCCGCGTAGAATACTATGGCCGAAGCGACCGAGCAGAGTGGGAGTCACCTGTGTGAACGGGAAAGACGCCACATTACACTGACAGCAAAACAAATGCATGGCATTTCCATGCGTGTTATAATGTCTAATGAACTACAGACATCCAGTAGATACGTGCCTGTAAGACAGTTGCCCTGTGAGTCTTGAACAGCAGGCCAGCTAGTCGATTGGGCATTTTCTTGATCACAGTGGGGACAATGAGGAGCTGAGCCCCTGATGATAAGGCCAGGAAAATCTCCACCACAGAGGGGTCAAAGGTCAAGGGAGAAGCCAGGAAAACCACATCCTCTGCACTCATTTGAAACAAAGATCTGAGTGAAGAGATATGGTGTTTACCTAAAATAGTTTCTAGCAAAGAAAGACAAGTGTATTCATGAATATATAGCAAAATATCAATGTTCTAAAACAAACAAACAAACAAACAAACACACAAAAAAACCCACTAGTAACACAATTGTACAAACAGTGACTTATGTTTCAAACCAACCTGAGATCCAGTATATTTGGTACTATACACTTGTGCGGTACCCTCACAATTTTTGGAAGACCCGTCGTTCCAGATGTGTGAAGCACAAATGCTAAATCTCCTTGTCCAGTGTCCTTTGTATTAGTAACTGAGGGAAAGATATCAGCATCATCCACTCTCTGGGTTCGTTTTTGTTCTGTTTCTAGGTCCTGTGCAGTTGCTGGGAGTAGCTGTACTTGTATGATGGTTAGGTTGAAATTGGACAACACCACACAAACCTCAACCGTAATGAGTTTGGAGAAAGCTCTCTGGAATTGCTTGATGGGGAAAGAGGAAGAAAATCAACGTAAGTGTATTTTGTGATTATCAAATATGGACAAAAGAGAAATATTTCAACAAATTACAAACAAATGATCATACACACATTAATCAAAAAAACTTTCATAAAAGATTCATTGCACATTTATAAACACTACGTAAGTAGCAGATTTCAAAATAAATGTCTTCTTCTCACTCTTCCCAGAAGACAAACTAGGTTCAAATATGTGATATCAATATGAAGCTCCACTTACAATAAATGGAAAACTGTATTTGTGGAGACCTAAGGGAACAGGAGCAAATTCTCATATAGGCCAAAGAAAAAATTATTCTGAAATGCTGTTCAATCCACCTTTTCAATGGGGTCTAATTATAGGGGTATAACTTTACTGTTGTTTCAATAGGATTATGATAGAACTTTTAATTATTCAAACTGAATAGCAGACAACACAAATCTATAAGGTATATTGAGCAAATCTAAAAGGTACAACTGGTACAAATGTTATATATAAATTACCACTTATTTTGAAATCTGCCTAGTAATATGTTTGATAACTATGCTGTGTACATTCCTTACAAATTAACTGTCCCTTGCTATCTGATGTTCAATGAAGTAACAAATTATTAGCAGTTTAAACTATTCAACCTCAAACAGATCACTTTGCAGAGCACAGTACTTGAGGTCACACTGGTTCATTATACGGACAGAGTGAAGTCCTGGGGCATCTGGATCAAGTGGTACATAAGCAGCGGGTAACTGGAGGATTCTGTTAAGACAAAAGAGGGCTAGTTGGTCTATAGCATTGGGTTTAAGGAGTAATGCCAGGTATAATATTTACAAATATTTCCTGAGATTGCTTTTGTCATCCTTTGACATGGTTTTCACAAAGTAAATACAGATCAATAATGTGATATACTTTGCCAAACTTTCAAACGTTTTTATATCAGGACTTGAAAATTATTATTATTTTGTTTTATACATATTGTTTTCCACACTTTTTTTTCTTTTTTTTTTTACAAATTATGGAGCAGTATCCAACTAATTAGAGTAAAATAAAAGTTTAATTAAATTTGAACTATGAATCTTCACACCTTAGCTGCAAATTTTCGCACAGTTCCCACAATCCTCTTGTGGTATTCAATAGTAATACAGAACAAATTCAAATTCAAATTCAAATTCAAAGAACTTTATTAATCCCCGGGGGGTAATTACAGGAGCACGTAGAGCAGGCATAGACAAGGACATACTCTGATATGTACCACACATACTCCACATATGTAAATAACAAAGAACACAGCACAGCAGTGCTTATATGCACGTAGGCCATATGTTACACGGTATGGTTGCTCTCAGTTCAGTTTCAAAACTTAAATGGCAAGCCAAGTACCCTAACATCACTGTTTTCTATGTAAAAGATGTGATGAACTCACCCCATAATCCAAACAGGCAGATACAAATCGGTGTGACAATACAGCGCAATCACCCCATTATTTTCAAAGCACTGCTTCCGCAGAATATGAGACAATTTATTCCCAAGTGCAACAACGTCGCTATATAACAGGGACACACAACTCCCAGACACTGAGCCACTGTCAAATGTGACAGCTACTCTGTTGGGGTACAGAGAGGCAGCTTTAGCTACAATGTCCTGCAGCGTTTTCGGATCCATGTCAGTGCGCTGTGAAAACATGAGATACTCATGCTCTGTTGATATATATTATGGACAACTATTTCAAAAAATGAATTGACGATTTTGAGACTCGCGTTATAAACAACGTTTTATTGTTTTGTCGCATAAAAATGACACGCAGAATGTGACGTCTCACTCACCCAATATCCAATCATCTTGCGCTATTTTGAAGCGGAAACTAAATTCGAACTCAAATCAAAGATGTTGGTGGCTCACACGCCATTCAGCCCGTAGAAACCTTTGTCCGCTAAGGGGGGAGCAAATAGCGTATGCTATATACACTTGTCTAAAATGAAATGTTATGTAATTTAGCAGGGTACTCATAGATAATGCGTACAGTGGCTAATTTATGTAAAGACCGAAAATGAGCAGCTGTCTCATATCGCTACCAGTAGCTTGCTAAGACCGCAAACTTTACGCTGTTTGGTTAAAGAAAATAAGCCCCTCGCAGAAAAAAAAAAAATGTCACCAAATGTGAGACACTTCAATTGACTTCCGGTAAAAAAAGAAACGATCTAGTCTTCTTAACGGGATTATAAAACAAGACGGAAGTAGTCGGAAGTGGAGTCTCTCGCCGCGTCTGTAGTTTTTATGAAGCCATGTCCAATCATCTTGCGCCATTTTGAAGCGGAAACTTCGAACTCTAAACGCGCTTCTCTCATGAACAGTTAACTATAGCCTACGATTGTTTTCACAGCGATTGATGAATAACTCCAATTAGATAACGTTATTTATTAGTATATTATTTGCAATATGGATGACTACTTAAAGAAACAGGTGCATGAAAATGCTTTAAACTACAGAAGAACATTGGATGGGATTATTGAGAAGGTATGTGTTTGTGCGTTTGTATAAAATGGGGTGGTGGCGACGCCCGTTTACTCTGGACATGTACACATCGACCGCTAAAATTAAAACGGAAAAATGGGTTAAAATGTCCTTTTTCCCGGTAAACGTGTGTCCGTACCGGTTCTGGTGCAGATAAACAAGGCGAGCACCAGTCAGTAGCAGTTAGGTGCGGTTGATCAATTCGTGTTTGCTCACCCTTTCTTTCGCTTTTTTGATTGATTGATTGATTGATTGATTGAAGTCTTTATTTCGAACATGGACATGGACATGAAGCATGAGACAGCAATAATACAATAACAAGGAACAAAAATAGGATAAAATAAATAAATAAATAACAAAGTACAAAAGAATGAGTCCAGCATGTTCGAAAGGGAGTAGGAAGAAGTTAAAAAACTTATTTAATCCTTTAGATAGAGGATGAGAGGGAGAGAAAGAGAGAGAGAGAGAGAGAGGGAGGAGAGAGGGAGAGAGAAGGAGAAAGAGAGAAAGAGAGAGAGAGAGAGAGAGAGAGAGAGAGGGAGAAGAGAGAGAGAGTGAGAGAGAGAGTGAGAGGGAGAAGAGAGAGAGAGGATGAGAGAGGGAGAGAGAGAGTGTGAGAGAGGATGTTAAATGGTTTGGAGAGGGATTAGAGGACAGGTTATTCTACTT
>OMKK01083196.1:0-10903 GCA_900302305.1 Polymixia japonica | reverse complement strand
CTGTAGCCTGTATAACATTTGATGTTCTCCTTTCTTTCATTGCTATTTTCTTCAGTCCGCATTTGTGCATTTGCAGCTTGCAATGTGACATCACTCTCTCCTCCTCCAGACGACTTCGCAGCGCCGTCTTAAGGTTTAGGGATAACCGTCATTATAGCTACGTTTTGTATGAGCATTATTATTATTATATGTTGGTGGCCGTTTTTTAGCAATTTTACCAGGATTTTACCTACTCTGGACAATGTGGATCCATTTTATCCTGACTCTTATGCATGTGCAACTTCTGTAGCAGGATAGTATTTTCTTACATACTGAAAAAATCCTTCCTGTGAACACAGCTAAAAAGGTTTTGACACAGCTCTGGCTTTCAATCTCCAGTGTACATAATGTACAAAACTACTGTAACATTAAACATTGTGTCCATTATTGAAAATAATATCCTTTAGTTAAATGGCAGCGGTCCCACACAGAAACTACATATTTACTTGTTTGACTTAAGAATTCTTATTTATTTTGGTTTATCTTTTTTATAATTGTTCAAATGATGGTTGGGTAAGCTAATCATGTAAAAGCATGCTAATAGCACCATTTAGGATAGAAAAGGAACCATTTTCCTTTACAACTGGACAGTTTAGATACACACACACACACACACACACACACACAGACTCACACAGGACCAAACACTAGAAGAACGTGACCACACACACTGGTGTGACATATGGGAACACAAATCTGTGTGTGTGTGTGTGTGTGTGTGTGTGTGTGTGTGTGTGTGTGTGTGTGAAGTGTGGGAGGAGAGGCTAAGTAAGTGACAGCTGTTTCACTCTTAGTGAACCTCTCATTATGTGTGTGTGTCCCCTGCATGTGTGATAATCACATTACAACAACTTTAATGAAGTGGTTGAATCAGGGGGTTTAACCCCAAGAGCCACTGCTGCCCATAGCAGTAATAACAGCAGTGGAAACGTGTGTTCATGACCAGCAATAATGAACAGAAAGGTAGTGTGAGTGTGAATAGATGGCCGTTTCTATTTATGCAAGCCCTAATATCAATGCTACTGGGAAGGAAAGAACCAGCCAACAAAGAGGAAGGAGGAGGAACACACGGCCCAAGTATCCGTATGTATATCTGTATCGGGGAGGGAACCATAAAGGACTGTGTTTAGGTTGTTAGGAGGAGATGCCAGATGTGTCGGTAGGAACACAGGAGTACGGTTAAATCATCCTAGACGCACACAAACCCTAGAAATAGTGAAAACCGCGCCGCAACGAACCGCAAGGATGAGCAGAGGAATAGTGCTCGCAACTTCTCTGGTAAAAGCCTTCTCTATTCTCGAGGCTTGTCCCAGAATGCACTGCATCTGGGTCCGGAGCCAACACTCTAGAAATTAAAGTTACCTAATAGAATTAATAATAACAGTAATTGACAGAAAATATTATTCTAACCTACTGTACTGTATATACATTGACAAGAACCTCTAACAATCTGTGTGTATATGTGTGTGTATACCTGTGTGTACGTCTATACTGTATATGAGTGTGTCTGGATACACTGTATACGAGTGTGCATGTTCACGCATGCTGCTTGTTTATGTACGTGGGTGTAACGAGCACTGAGGTGGTTATGGGTCACTCAGACCTGTATGGACAGTTTGTTGTGGACACCAGGCCCTGCTTGGTGCCTGTCGTACTACGGTGTGGTCACAGACAGCCTGCTTGGCCACCGTGCGCGGGACGAACCCTGGCCCATCCGGGGTTGTTGTCACCTCTACAAGTGGCAGTGTGTGTGTGTGTGTGTGTGTGTGTGTGTGCTTTTGTATGTGTGTGACATATGAGATTTCCAACCACTGCGCTGATGAGACCTGGAGCTGAGTGAGGGACGGAGGGCCTGAGGGGCCTGCAAAACCCATGCAATCTCCCCAGTGGGCACCCACACACACACACACACACACACACACATCTGTCGTTCTTGTTCTCTCTCTCTCACTGTTTCTCTCTCTGTCTCTCTCCTCCACATCTCTTTGCTGAAGTTTTAAGCTGTCAATCTGCACCGGAGGTAGAGAGAGCGAGAGAGAGAGAGAGAGAGAGAGAGAGAGAGAGAGAGATAGTAAAGGAAAATCAGAGACAGACAGAGGGGGAGGGGGAATTCTTGGAGAGGGAAGCAAGAGTTGCTAATGTCCTCAATGTAAACAGGACACACATGGGACATAAATACAGGAGATGATTTGTGTTTGGCTTAGCCCAAACCTAACTGAAGCTCTTATTTGCTAACAACTTGCTAATAACAGTATTTTCTAGCATTTTCTACCGAAGCCTGAATGTAATTAAATCCAAGCTCATTGGATCCAGTCAGGTCTGTTTATGAAAGGCTCCTCAACTCTTACTATCCCTGAAAGGAGCCGTGTCAACATGGAGAAAAAGTACAAAAACATGGCATACAATTAACAGAACTTAAAGGTGCTATCTGTAATATGTTAAAATCAAATAAAAAGCTGAATTACCACATTGTGTCACAACATATAGTATGATAGTGGTCATCTGAAAGCTTTCCCTCTCTCTCTGTTTTGATTGTGCCTCAGTGGCAAAAACAAATTCCTTAATTGTTTCAAAATTATTTTTTAAAATTCTGCTTTTAACTATTTAAAGGTGCTATTTGTAATATGTTAAAATCAAATAAAAAGTTTAATTGCCACATTGTATGGTAAGATTTAGTATATGGTAATCCTCTGAAAGCTTCTCCTCTCTCTCTGTTTTGATTGTGTCTCAGTGGCGCTGTTTCCATCTACTTCCTGGTCTTTGTTTTGCTTTGACGGCCCGTCAAACAGATCCTCCCCTCGGCCTGCACAAGCCTGAACGCCGTGCTTCTTGTTTTGGTTTGTTAGTGTAGTTCACCTCACTAACGCTAGAGTGACATTCTTACTAATAGCACCTTTAAAAAACAACAACATACTGTTTCATGTAAGACAGTGCAAATGCAAAGATGGTTACTTCTGATGTATATGTCATCATATTGTGAAGCTGCTGGAATGAGAGAGCAACCTCTTTACTCCTCATAACATAATATGTGTCAACTCCCTCGCCTACAATATTTACAAAGTCAGCCATGTAGAGAGAGGAGCATCATTATACAGTTGATGTTGTTGTTTATCTGCTTCATGGATCTGTTCTCCACAGACATTTGACTGCCACCTGTATTAGTCATGTAGTAAACGTGCTTCTGATTCAGAACGGGCAGATTAATGCAACGATGCAGAGAAGACTGTTCAAAACAGACAGCAGAAGAGACACGTCTGTCTCTTCAAAACAGGCAACAGGTGCTTCTCAAAATCAAACCATATGAATTTCCTAATTGAGTGACAAACATCCAGCCTAGATTGTCATCCATTTCAACACCTAGATATTTATATGTTGAAACCTTCTCAGTTGGGTTTCCTGACAGAGGTTGTTGAACGGATGTTCTGATCACAGCTGAAGCTAATAATCATATATTTTGTTTTCCTGACATTGATCTCATGGTAATTGTATTGACACTAGGAAGTGAAGTGTAAAAACTCTTGAAGAAAAGAGCCAGTGATGGAAGTCTGCTGTTAAACAGGCCAACTATGTGGGATCATCACTGAAAGTCATAGAGGCTAGAAGACTTTGATGTGTATTCTTCATACATGTGTAGAGACGCATGTGGAGCTTGAGTGTTGAAAAGCAAGTAGGATTATCCTGCTCTGGACAATGTGAGTCCATTTTATAAGACTCTGTGTCCACAAGTTTACAGATCATTACACACAACTGAATTTAGTATTTAAAGGGCATCAAAAATTCAACCAAAAAGTTGATTCAACACGCTCATAGGCCATGTGGCCACACTGTCGATACAGTATAATCAAGACTTAAGCCACACAACTCTGTTTGACCTCTAAGACTTCAATAGTCTCTTAAAAATAATTTTCAAGGCTTTTCATGGGGGGCAAAATACAGATGGACATGGCCTGGACTGATTCACTGGAGGTTATTACGGAGCCTTGTCACAGAGCAGGGCTTGTGTAAGATTCAGTACACATTGGCAAGTCTTTGGAAGGGGCAAGCTAGTTCCCAGGCATATGTAGTACTCTAAAAACGAGAGAGGAGGAAGAGAGGAGAGAGGAGGAAGGAGGAGAGGAAGAGAGGACAGGAGAGAAGAGGAAGGACTACTCCTACTACGCATTCAGCAATCTTTCTGCTCTTCAGCAGAGAAATATGCCCATAAGAAAAAATAAAAATCGACGTAGACTAATTTGTACCACATGCAAGAACTATTTATACTCTTGTAAACTGTTTGTTTCTTCCCAAATCTTCCCAAGCCATGTTTCCTTACTTTTACACCTTTACTTTGCATGAACGATAATAAAGTCCCAATGTCCTCAAACAAGTACGTCCTAATTAGAGGCGTAGTACCTTGTTACAATTGCTAAAATTTGTCAAATTTGTATGTCATATCAAACTTCAAACGTTATTAAGCATAAATAAACAAGTTTCAACCATACAATTTGATGAGGTTTTGTACCTTGTCCACTTTTCTCTCGGGATTGGCTGTAGAATGACTTGGCTGAGATGGCAGCCATCTTGTTTTTACACTGATTAGTGTATTTTGCTTTTGCTACCACTAGATGGCACAGAGAAGTGTCTACGAATGAGGACAACAGGTCTAAGTTAAGCAGTATGAAGTACAGGTGCAGCAAACCCAAAATGTAATGTCCTCATAGGGTCGCAGGAGTTATATGACCTGATTTCTTCACTCGTCTACAGTACTTTCATAAATAATCACCACCACCTGTTTACTGCGCTGGAATCAAGGTGTGCGGTTTGTAATCTATACAGCTCATTAGCATAATTAGCATTACATGAGTGAAGGTGCGATGCAAAAGTATGCTGAGAACATTTGACATCAAACATTCAACCGATGTAAGAGCCAATTCTTCACATGCTGTACACGTGTCTTGAATTCACACATTCTCCTACCATTACCAAGAACAAATTTAAGACACATTTTAAGTGAATGTCCTTTCTCACGACATTCTTGCATGAAAGGTACAGTTCTCTCTAGTATTCAGACTTTTTTTTAAATTCATTTGAGACCCTTTTTTAACATCAGTTGAGCATCAACGGTTGAGCCATGAGCTTTACTCAAGACGAGGTTTGGCATCTCTTTCAAAGTTGTCTAGAGACAAAATTGAAAACCACGGATATGATTCTTTGACATGGATTATATAGAAACCTACATACACGTGCGTATATATGTATATACAGTACATATACATAAATTAAGTGATACATTCAAAAAGTGACAAACCGTCACAATGTTTGGTGGTGAATGTACATAAACAATAACAAATAAATAAACAAAGCAAAATCTAAATATTTATTGTTTTACATGACACATACATGAGGTGTAATGTGGCCAACAGGAAGGTACAGAGACCTGCTTTGGCCTTGGGGGGGGAAAAAAAACTAATACTACACTGAAGTAACAAAATACTATTGCGGTGGGCAAGATATTTAATTCCCTCGTTTTGGTTAATTGGTGCCTTTGTTTTTGTTCAATTTTGCACACAAGATACATTTCATTCTCTCACTTTGACGATTGTATGTGTACAATTTCTGAGATTGAGACAAGGTGTGTGTGTGTGTGTCTGTCTGTGTGTGAATTATATGTCACTGAGAAGGATTGAGAAGGATTCTATCTAGTCACATTGGCCTTAATTACACCATATTGTATGTTTATTCTGTAATATTTTGTGTTGTTTCTTTTTAATTTTCTAACTACTATTATTTTTATTTTTCATTCATACTTGACCAGTCAAGCTAAGGCCACATAGTCTACAATAATAACCTGGAGGGTAGCTGCAGGGGGAGGTAGACATATGCTTTAAAGGTGCTATAGACAACATTCAGCCCCTAGATGTTGCACTCCCCCTTCCCCCTTCACATCACAACACCGCTGTTCCACAAAGCACATGATCCCTCAAGTGGTTGCCAGTTTGTTGCATAACCTGCATATTGCATAGTCGAATGGAGTGAGACTCAGAGTCAGTCATGTCAAATGATGAATCTTTCATGGTAGAGTAATGAAGTCATTTTGCAACATGTAGCTATATATTAGCTATATATTTGGGTTACTTTCAAGACTTTCAAGGTTTCAAGACTCATGTAACGTAATCTATGGTAATCTTAGGATATGGCTATCTAGCTTTAGATAACGTTTAGCTTGTCATCTAAGCAGTGGTGTAGTGCAGGGTATACGCAGGTATACCTACTTAATTTTCAGTCGGCATTGCGTATACCCACTTCTAAATCCCTTCTGGTGCATCGTCGTGATACATTGTTTGAGGGAACTATAATGTTACACAACTGTCACTAATGCTAACGTAGCTCCTCAGGGATTGAAGGTGTTATTTTTCAAATTTTGGCAATCTAACCGGTGACAACACATTAGTTAAGGTTGTAAGGACTATGGCTGTTGGTAGTTGTTGTTGATTTTGTCTAAATATGCCGAGTAATTTTATGGGTTATTGTTGTTTGGATGATTAAGCTAAGCTAAGATAGCTAATATCTAACTGGCAACTACTAAGACTCTTGATCGCTGACAACACAGAGATACCACGTGATACCAACGCCGTTATACGATTGTCTCACAAGCCGTGTTAGAAGCAGGAACCAAACGCCAGACATCTTACACAGAGATAAACAAAACATTCATTTTGGACCCGACAACATTTTTAAAATGATTAATTCACAATCATGTTTTTTTTAAGGAAATGCAATACTTTTATTCTGCACCTTTCTAAAAGGATGTTTTTTTTAGTTTTTTTTAATTATTCATCTACATAAAAATGTTATCGATAAGACCTTTAACATTAAAATGTCTAATGGTAATCAGAGTGGTAACTCTGTGGCTTGTTATGGTGGACATCTCACCATGTTAGAGTTGCTGCAAATGCATGTCAGTACACACAGCTCTCTCTCTCTCTCTCTCTCTCTCTCTCTCAGAAATTGTGCATAATAAATGGTCAAAATGAGAGAATTAAATGTATCTTGTGCGCACGCACTAACAAAAACAAGGGCATCAATTAACCAAAACGAGGGAACGATTTATATCTTGTGCCCACACAATAGTATTTTGTGAGTTAGATGTAGTATATTGGGGCCACTATATGATTTTTTTCCTCACCATGGCCAGTGCCGGGCTCTGTAGGAAGATGATTTAAAAAGTGATTCATGTAATGATGAGAAAATGACTTAGTGTTTTTGATAAATGCCAGTGCTTGAAGTGGGCAGGTACTCAGATACAACCATCTGCCTAATGGTCATTTTTATGGTGTGTGGCAGAAAGGCCTATGTGTCTGACAGGTCCTAGTTCAGGGTGACCGGTCCCCGTTTTCAGCACGTGGTTCAACCTGTCCCCGGAAATGTCCCCGAAAACACACACACAATGTCAACACTCGCTAACCTGCATGACTTTGTCATTTATAATACAACATCTGTAAAAGAGTGTGCAAAACATAAGGCTTTCTCTGTGTGTCAATATCGCATTTGTCTGCCTGACCGTGGCAGTGGTATGTGTCAACTGGGAGGGTTGTCCACGTGTCAATTCCATAAAATCTGGTCACTTTATCCTAGTTAATTTCCCTACGTAGGCCACTTCACAAGCAGAGCCCTTCTGGAGCTGGTCCTATTGTTGTTAGACCCATAACCAACGTGTGAAGTGTGGGCTTCAGAGAAACAGCCTTTAACACTCCCCTCTGTGAAATCTAATACGTTCTACACTGTAAAAATATTGTAACAACTCTTTTAATGTAACATTAGCATGTAGTCTTGAAATATCTTTTTCCATAAAACAAGTGATGACATTTGCTAATGGGGTGAGATAATTTCACTTATCTTCAATGCAGTTTGACCTGGTTCAAGAAAGAGTCTTAAAACAAGTGACAGTATCTTAATAAGGTATCTTAATAATGTTTTGCAGTGTATAATATGCCAGGCTGGATGTGAACCATAAAAAGCAATTAATTAATTAATTGGAGAAGCATCTTAAATTTATATATATATATTTGTGTTCCTTCCTCTGTTGGGGAAATTTGTTTCTGAAATTTGTTTTTGTTATTCTTTGTAGTTTTCTCTGTAGCAATTGTCCTAAAAATGACTCACTTTGTGAAGAAAGAGAAAAAGAAAGAAGAAAATCCTTATTCAAGCACCGTCAAATCTTAGTTTGATTTGATTATGGATGTGGAGGTTTGAAGGCGATGATCTTACATCTATTTGCTCTTTCTTTTACCAGTGTAATTCTGAAAAAGTCTAAAGTCGTTATTTTGACACGATTAAGAAAGGCAAGTTAGATCTAAGCCAAAGTGATAAGGATGGATGTGGCCAACAAATGCCAACAGTCAATACTTACACGAGACTTGACATAAGCAAAACAAAAGAAAAAGAAAGACAAAACAGAGAAATTACACACAGACATGCAGTTAGCCATATGATACAGTTAGCGCTATATTGCAGTTAGCAGCCCTGTGATAGTTAGCCCCTGTGATGCACCATTGTTTTCTCTAACATCTGCACACACAGCCAAATAGTCACACTGGTCTTTCCTCCTCAAGACAAACAAACAAGCACACAAACACAAAAACATGTGCCCTCCCGTGCATGTGCGCACACACAAACACACACACACACACACACACACACACACACAGTCTATTGACCAGTATTTGTCACTTGCTATATGTATAGCTGGGAGCGAGTGAGAGGCTTCAAGTTGGCGGCGCTCAGGCTTTTCTAGCTGCGAGTGCTAGGCCAGCTAGTGTTCACTCAGCTTTGTCAATCCCCTGTCAACTTGTAGCTCTGAGACATATCCTCTCCAACACACAAGAGACAGGCGCCCGCCTACCCACCTCCCACTGCAGAGCCACCAGAAAATGGCCGCTACCCCATCTCCTGACAAAAGCCTGCTTGGCCTCTCCATCATTTTTGTGACAGCTAAAGGAAGACAGCTTGGCTACACCTCTCTTTCTAGCTGCACACACTAAACAATCCTGTTTCTAATGAAAAACCCACAGTTGATGCACCTAGTCTATAGTAATCATGAAAAAACAAAATCACATGGGTCAAATTATAGGATATGATGCTCAAAGAACTTCTGTCTTTCAACAATAAAATATTAAATCGGTTGAGCTATGATGCCTGAATGTAAATATTTTTCTCAGTGGTGCTCTGGCCCTTATAATTATCATATACCTTTTGTTGACCATGTTTGAACCATAGATATTCAGGGACAAGATGATTGTATTGCGTTTGGCTTACCTGGACAAGCACAAAAAACCGCTTCTTCCATCTTTTCCACACGTTTTTTCCAATAGCCCACAGGTACCTACATGATAAGAAACATGGACTTAGGAACAGACTTTGTGTTCAGAAATATGTAACATTGAGGTTGTACACTTTTTTTTCCTTTGTATACTTTTGTGATTGACATGCTCCAGGTTTGATGGAGTGTTCAGCATTCAGCAATGCTGGACCGCAAGGGATCTCCTGACCTCTCCTGGTGAAATGATGGTACTGCACCCAGACGCCTACATTTCTAAGGCCCTGAACGCTGCACTGTAGTACTCCCTCCTTCCGTTCCTGTTCATGTCTGATCTGACTGGAGTGGGGAAAGTTTAGTGTTTTCTAGAATCCTCTTAGAACCAATCCCTCCTGTACAACATGTGAATACTCAAGGGATTGAAGGAGGCATCATCACTGGTCCGCCAAAAAAAGATATAGGATTGTGCTTTACGGTATTGCTCCAATCAACTGGAGATATTCTATTCTTTCTAATATAGAAATATGAGCCTGCCTGGAAAAGTGATATCTAATTTTAGTTAAATATTAATTGTCAATTTTTGAGCTAAACTATAATTGTCAAAACTATACTGACTACCCTTGTCAATTGTTATTCCCTGAACCTTACGAGACACCAAATGTCTTGATGATTTGTTCTTTGTGTAAATATTTTAAATTATTTGAATGTTTGTGACTAACAGATAGTATGGTAGATACTAAAAAACTTGTAATGATTTTCCTTACAACAGATACTTTTAAAGCAATATTTCATTTGGTTAGTGCTAGCCAGTGCTACCACTTCCAAAACGTTGTCATCGCCCCTTGCACATGAAACACTTGAAAAGCAGTTATCTAATACAGAGAGACAAGCATAATACATCAACCAACAGTAAGAGATTAACATTTGATATTACACAAAATAAGGGCAGTCCCTTTTTCAGTGAGAGGGAAACATACATTAACAAACACAACATAGATTCCAGTCAGAACGCCTTGTATACATTTTTTTCTATACAAACACTTTTTGTACAAACAAATCTCTAGTTTTCCTATCTCTAGTTTTCCTAGTGTATACAGTAGTTGTATCTGGTAGAAACACAAGGGAGAAGGAGGGGGAGAGGGCTTTGTTGTAAAAGAACATCTGAGGGGTGAGGACCCCGGTTCAGTCTGCCTCCACGGGCCCCAGGGCCAGCTAGGGGGCCCCCCAGGCATGCCTGTCCCTGCTTGCCTTCGCCTGCCTTTGCCTGCCTTTCCCCACGGTCCCTCCTGGGGCTGCTTCTGCCTGTCGCTCTAAATAAACCAGCATCAACGGGGCAGCGGGCAAGGGCTCTGCCAAGGGCCTGCCAGCCTGCCAGGCAGAGGTTGGTACAAGCAACATACGCGCTAACACAGGCACCTCCAAGGCCACCCCAGTGGCCACCTCCAAGGCCCCCCC
This sequence comes from Polymixia japonica, assembly GCA_900302305.1. Lineage (NCBI taxonomy): Eukaryota > Metazoa > Chordata > Actinopteri > Polymixiiformes > Polymixiidae > Polymixia > Polymixia japonica. Next base: position 114 of record OMKK01083196.1, on the reverse strand, counting down.
AATGGAAAGCATATGGACGGGAGTGAAGGAGGAAGACACACAAGCAGCTTCTCACAGCTATTGATAGATAGAATGAAAGAGGGAGACAGACTGTGTGTGTGTGTGTGTGTGTGT
>OMKK01083194.1:0-16528 GCA_900302305.1 Polymixia japonica | reverse complement strand
GAGGACGTAAACGAGTGCCGCCTTCAGCCCAACACCTGCCAGAATGGAGGCACCTGCAGCAACCTCATCGGCAGCTACGTGTGCGTGTGTGTCAACGGCTGGAGCGGAGCAGACTGCTCCGAGAACATTGACGACTGCGCCACGGCCGCCTGCAGTCCGGGCTCCACCTGCGTCGACCGCGTGGCCTCCTTTGTCTGTTTCTGCCCCCACGGGAAGACAGGTGGGCCGGGGAGGGGGGGAAACCAAACACAGACCTTTCTGTCGCATCTGGGGATGCTACTATTTATTATTTGTTGTCGATTAATCAGTTTTAATTATTAGCGATTATAGGATTCATTGAAGCAATGTAGTTATATTAAAAAAAATACTTTTCCAGTTGCTTTTGCAACTTAACAGTATCTTGTTCTTCTCACATTTTCATGTGAAATACATTTTTATGACTAGACTGCATTTCAGCATATAATATACTGAACCCAGAGCCCAAATAAGTCCATTACTTGCTTGCCACATTTGCATTACATTCCAGTGTATAGACTTCATAGTAGTAGACTGTACTCAGCAGAACAAGTCTAACCAGAATTGATGTTTCCCTGGAGATTACATGATTTCACTATGTGCATCAAAGCTATGTCGCCTCTCCCTGAACCCTTGAGGGAATAGCACTGAAACAAATACGATCCAAATAATTTAAGAAAATGTCAGCAGTTAGATGATTATTACATAGCATAGACTGACACACAGTATACTCATATTTTCTGCGATTCAAATTAAACTTCGCCTGAGAGCAAACATCTCTCTCTTTAAAGATTCTTCATTGACTGAATTTACTTAAGTGGTGGGCCGGACTTAATTGGCATCAAGTGTGTTTACTTAGAGGACAAAGAAAACACTGGCTGCATAAAAGCTTCCATCTAATTAAAAATTAAAAAACTTTGTGAAAAGAGAGCTCGCCGTCACTTGCTATTCTGTCTCGTCAGAGGATATATTCAAATGGTTGAACCTCATTAGTCTTCACATCGGTAATCCAGGTGATCGTTTAACTCGTTAAGACCGGATGCAACGTTGGCGTGTGTATGTGACGTGTACCGTTCGTGTACCGTTCCCGTCCAGGTTTGCTGTGCCATATAGATGACGCCTGCATCAGCAACCCCTGTAGAGAGGGCTCTCAGTGTGATACCAACCCCATCAACGGCATGTTCAACTGTAACTGCCCGGCCGGCTACGTGGGCAGCACCTGCCACATCGACAGAGACGAATGCAGCATCGGTAAGAAAGAACGCTACCTCTGTCTCCAGTAAAGTTGTGTACCAGCATACCTATACAATTGGGTTGTTGTTGTTGTTTTTTTTCTGTATACTGGTGTTCCGTTGGTTGCATTATTCTACTCTGTTTTTTTTTTGTTCTCTGTTGTTCTTTTGTTTTTTTTGTTCGTTCTCTCCTCTCCTCTTCTCTTCTAACCATCTATCTCCTTTCCCTCTTCATTCTCAGGTACCAACCCGTGTGAGCACGGCGGTCAGTGTGTGAACACAGACGGCTCCTTCACCTGCAACTGTGTGAGAGGTTACGCCGGGCCGCGCTGTGAACAGGATGTCAATGAGTGTGCTTCCAGCCCCTGTCAGAACGACGGCACCTGCCTGGACCGCATTGGAGACTACGCGTGCATCTGCATGCCCGGTACGCTGATTTCTTGAGAAATTACAACTTCCTGTTTATCTATCTATCAGATAATCGCATGCAGACAGTCTTGTGTAACGAGTGACAATTGAAACGGCAGCCTGGTAGAAACGGAAGCGCTCACAATAACAGTAAAAGAGCCTGTGTAAAGACGGGAGCAGGAGATAACATCTGGTTTCTTTCCGCGCCTCCAGGATTTGAGGGGACTCACTGTGAGATAGAGGTAGACGAGTGTCTCAGCTCCCCCTGTCTGAACCAGGGTAAATGTCTGGACCAAGTCAGCCGCTTTGTCTGCGAATGCCCAGCAGGTAGGCACACATCACTTTGTTGATGGGTTTTTCTCATTGCCGGTCACTCCGCAACCAAGAAAAGTGAATAATTACTTTTGCACTATGTGTCGTCTTCAGGCTTCAGTGGCGAGATGTGCCAGATAGACATCGATGAGTGTTCCAGCACGCCGTGTTTCAACGGGGCCAAGTGCATCGACCGGCCCAACGGATATGAGTGTGAATGTGCTGAAGGTACCGGGATTAAACATTGCTCTTCCGTAATACTCTGGGTTCAATTCACTGGGATGTGCTCCGGCTTCGAAGTTAGCACCGCTACGGTGCGATGAAACTAGGCAAAACAGGACACGTCATACCTCAGAGGTTTCAACGCCATGTCCTGTTTGACCCAATATAACATGCATTAGGCACAAGATGGAGATGGACTTTATATCGTAGGCGTAGGTAGGGATAACTATGGTTGGTTTAATGAGGTATTAGTATTAATATGCTATTATTAATCCGCTGTATTCTATTTCTGCTCCTACAATAATCAAATTTCCCTACTGTAGTTGATAAACGTAATCTAATGTAATCTAATCTAAGAGAGATCTTCTTCATCATCATCATTATCGCCCCTATCCGTCCGCCAGGCTTCACTGGCCCGCTGTGCGAGGAGAACATCAACGACTGCGACCCAGAGCCCTGCCACCACGGCGTGTGTAAGGACGGTATCGCTACCTTCTCCTGCGAGTGCGAGCTGGGCTACACAGGCTCCATCTGCAACATCCAGGTCCAAGAGTGTCACAGCAACCCCTGCCAGAACCGAGGGCGATGCATCGACCTGGTCAACGCCTACCAGTGTAACTGCCTGCCAGGGACTACCGGTGAGTGGCGAATGCGGAAATCGCGGCTTACGTAGCACGACGAGGTGCAGATGGTGGCTGAAAATATTTAAATCACTCTGGTCTGTCTGCCTGCCTGCCTGCCAGGTACTACTGGTACTACTGGTAGGAAGCCACGGCCCCATTCATTTTTCTCGGGAGTCTCGGGTGTGATTCATTTCTGTAGAACAGCTTGAATGGAACGGCCCCCTCTGCCCTGCAACTAGGGCTTCCTGCATAGCTGTCAGCTTAACGTGTGGAGCTGTGTGTGTGTGTGTGTGTGTGTGTGTGTGTGTGTAAGTAATAGTCATAAGGCTGCACGTTGCTCTGAGGATTAGTACCTGAGTACCTTAGTACCGTCCTGAGAACTGGTACTGGAGTCTGGACTGTACTCTCTGCACTCTCACTGGAACTGGCTCTGGTCACTCCCTCAGGTCTCACTTTCAGCTCCACGCAGCCATTTTCCTCTTAGGTCTCTCTCTGTCTCTCGCTCTCTCTCTTGCTTTCTCTCTGTCTCCCCGTCTCTCTCCCTGTCTCTCTGTCTAACCCTAATTATAATGCCTCTATATGCCTCTACTGTTAAATATAATAATAATAATCTCTTGAGTTTTCTACATCTCTCCTCCCCGTGCCTCTGCTTCTCTAATCATATTCATGTCTGTTCTCTACCGGCTTTCACTTCATTTACAGTTTTCTCACATCTTGCTCTTCTTTAGGACTCTCATGGTGTCTCACTCCCCCTGGTGGTGATAAATGGAATTACTATCCATTTACCCCTCTGTCCTCATTCACCTCATTTCAACTTAAGCCAACAGGGCTGCGACTATGCGTGCTAATTTTACATTTCTGTGACCGTTATGAAATGTAGATCAAACACGAGCATGTACAAGGAGATTCGTCCGCCTGACCGATGTTTTCTGTTTCCCTCCCCAGGGAATAACTGTGAGATCAACGAGGACGACTGTTCCAGCAACCCTTGTGAATACGGAGAATGCCAGGACGGCATCAACGAGTACAAGTGTGTGTGTGCCCCGGGATACACAGGTACGCTTTGCCATGTACCCCAGCATGCACAAAAATGATACGGAATAAAATTAAAATGAAACATTTAGCGGAAGCGTGGCTGAATGAGGACACATTTTTATATAGTGTTTACTGTAATATATGTTATTTTCTTCTAGTGTCTGCAAATGAATGCAAGCACCCATATTTTAGCAATACAAACGGCTTGGCCAGATCATCAAGTCAGATCATCTCAAGTTATCAACAGACCTTGATATTATATATCAAGGTCATATCCGGTTGAATTTAGATGCCTAAATATCTATGTATACTTATGAAATTTAATATTTAGCTACTCAAATATGTATGCTTTCACATCACCCACCTGTCAGTAACGGTCGTGGACAAAACAACAGCATCAGAATGCGATTGTTTGCATTTGGCAAATGTGTCCACATGTGGCCACGCTGATACTAACCCACACTGATGATGTAGACGAAACACAATTAGCTGCATACGATTTCGATCGCTATCATTGAAACCACGGAAGTAAATGACGCTGAATCATCTGAATCACACTCTCTCTCTCTCTCTCTCTCTCTCTCTCTCTCTCTCTCAGGAGCTAAATGTGACGTGGAGATAAATGAATGCAACTCAGACCCGTGTATGAGCGGGGGAACCTGTCAGGACAAGGTCAATGGGTTCTACTGCCTGTGCCCCCCCGGTACCCACGGTCCTCTGTGCCACTCTGGGACTGACCACTGTGCCCTCCAGCCCTGCGTGCATGGAGACTGCGTGGAGCATCAAAACGGGTATGCTTTCTCATGCATTTTTAGTCAAAAAAAACTGTAAACATTTCTGTGTTTTATCACAGGTCTCCATCCCTCCTTCCCTCCTCAACCATTCGATTTGGGTAACTCATCAAGTAAACCTAGGAGATAGGCCAACAAGTGGACTATTAATTCAATAATTTGTCTGTTTAACGGTGCAATGTCCACCAGCAACTGGTGTCCCTGTAACTGGAAAAATAAAAAAAATAAAAAATATATGAACCATTCTTTAACTGCAACTCCTGCTAAAGCTAATCCTGAAATGGGCCCAGGAGCAAATCCAAATGACACCACCCTCCACATCTACAAAACACTCTACTCTGAAACACTGGTTTAACACATTGCAGGTATTCATATTGCTTGTTATTTTGAGACTTTGAAACACTCCTTTGCCCTACCTCTCTCTCTCTCTCTCTAGGTACCACTGTGAGTGTGAGCCAGGCTGGGGAGGGCAGCACTGTGAGCAGGAGAAGGATGAGTGCCAGTCCAGTCCGTGCCAAAACAGTGGCACCTGCGTGGACCGTCACAACGGCTACACCTGCCAGTGCCGGCCTGGATTCATAGGTAACAATAACGTAAAACGTTATCTGTAAAACACTTTTCAAAGTACTTGACAAACAACAGAGGGAGGAGGTAACCAGCACTAAGCTCTTTATTATGTTGTTTGACAAGTAACAATCTTTGTAAAAAAAAAAAAGTAAAAAGTAAAGATGAATCTTCCCTCCTCTCCCATCAGGCGTGAACTGTGAGAGGAACATAGACGAGTGTGCCTCAAGGCCCTGTCGGAACCAAGCCACCTGTATAGATGGAGTCAACAGCTACACCTGCCAGTGCAGTCCACCATACACAGGCAAGCAAGCAAAATAACAGCCACCTGTTGGCATGCAGGAGTCATTTAAGCAGCCACCTGAACACCAATTTAGCTCAAACCTTTATTTATTGATTTTTCATTTTTCATTTTCATTATTGAAAGCGTGTCATGTTTAATGTCGGAGCAGGTAAACACTGTGAGGTGGACGTGGTTCCTTGTGCTTCTCAACCCTGTGAGAGGGGAGGAGTCTGTCATCCAACCCCGGACTACACCTCCTACACCTGTAGATGTCCCAGTGGCTGGCAAGGTGTGTGCGCGCATGTGTGTGTGTGTGTGTGTCTTTGTTTATAACATAGGATAAGATAAGATTACATTAATTTATACCCTTGGGGAAATTACATTATCCGTGTGTCTTGGACGTATGTGACTTTTTGTGTAACCTGCATCTATGTGTGTTTATGTATGTGTGCATGTGTACAAATATGAAAGAGAGAGAGAGGGGAACAGAGGGAAAGCAGGCCTGAGGTAGAGGTCAAATTAATCTCATTTTGTGTGTTGGTGCTACGTTAGTTCTATACTGATGTTTTCTCTCATATGCGAATCCATGTGTAGGTCCTCGATGCAGCGAGGATGTGGATGAATGCAGGAAGAACCCGTGCAAGAACAGAGCTCGCTGTATCAACAACCAGGGCAGTTACACTTGCCAATGTCCGCACGGATACAACGGACACAACTGTCAGACAAACATTGACGACTGTTCGCACAGTGAGTTACATATCCAACTGAATCACTGGGCATCAGAGCACACATACACAGTCGTACCCCTTTCACGCCGAAGCATCAACCCGGGTCAAACCCTTGTCTGTTGTCGGCGTTAATGGGTCAACGTGGGTTATTCGACCAGGGTTTTACGCGGGTCAGACACAGCTCAACGTGGGTTTTTCGGTCAAGGAACCTCATTGGTTACAATTGTACGCGCTACTACAAAGGCGAGCTAACGCTAGCCGGTAAACAAACCTCCGTTCTTTCGAGCTGCAGGCGAGTTTACGAGTCAACTGAGAATTGGTGAGTTAGAGAGTTAGAGAGCCATTCGAAAGGAAGAAGAGATAAAAATACAAATTATAGACACAGTAAAAGACAGTAAAAGTTATATATGTTGAATCTCCAGTGTAAATAAATGTCCGCTTTTAATGTCAGTGGAGGAGTTGAGCTATCCCACAAGCCCCTGTAAATGCCAGGGCACCGTAGAAAGCGCCCGTACATACAAAAACAGACCTACACACACTTACAGATCACATCTTGGGCTGAGGGAAGGTAAGAAATTGCCAAAGAATTGGCCTTTAAAAATTTGGATTAATCTGGTGATTAACTGATTAAAGTGTCCCTTGATTAAGCGACTAATTTATTTATTCAGTGTTGTTGTTCTTTATACCAGCAATGTAACACTCTAACCCAAAACCCCCTCTTCGCTCTCGCCTCTCCCTTCCCCAGATCCGTGCCTCAACGGGGGCTTTTGTGTGGACGGCTTGGGTTTTTTTTCCTGCGACTGTCACCCAGGTTTTGACGGGGACCGCTGTGAGACCGAGGTGGATGAGTGTGCCAGCCAGCCCTGCCGGAACGGGGCCGTCTGCCAGGACTACGTCAACAGCTTCGTATGCAAGTGCCAACCAGGCTTCGGTGGAATCCTCTGTGAAGAAAACATCCCAGAATGCACCGAGAGGTAGGCTGCTCATCCAAGGCATGAGCCATAAAAGACGTTTTAGTAGCTTAATTTCTCCTTAAATTCTCGAGCAACGATCCCTTCCTGGCTCTTTACTAAGGCTTTTCTAGACATGCACTGCCCAACCAGTGTTTACACGGTCATATGTGATATACAGTACATGGGCAAAATGGGTGTTTACCTGGTTTGAAAGGGATTCTACAAGCAGGAAATACCTCTATATCTTAGCAGTTTGAACAGAGCCATTATTCTCACTGTTCCTCACCGTCTCGCTCTTCTCTCGTCGTCTCTCCAGCTCCTGTCTGAATAACGGGACGTGTATCGATGACATCAACACCTTCTCGTGCCGCTGCCGTCCTGGTTTTCACGGGAAGTTCTGCGAGTACGAGCAGAATGAGTGCGCATCTCAACCCTGTAAGAACGGAGGCAAATGCGCCGACGGTCTGGGCACCTACCGCTGTAACTGCCCTGTGGGATACAACGGACAGAACTGCCAGGTACTGTGTGTGCGCGCTTGTGTGTTTGTGTGGGGAAGAAAAACCTACAGTACATCTGCTGACATCTGCACATCTGGGCTGACATCTTTCTCTCTCCTGTCGCATGCATGCAGAATTTTGTGAATCTGTGCAGCCAGGTGCGCTGTATGAACGGGGGCTCCTGCTCTCAGACAGAAACTTCCTGGACCTGTCACTGCCCTGTGGGATGGACGGGACTCTACTGTGACGTCCCCAACATGTCCTGTCAGGACTTCGCAGCCAGGAACGGTGAGAATCCACCACCTGCCGAGCGGTCGTCTCAACATCCAGAAATATAGAATAATAATGAAATAGGATTGAGGGAGAAGACACAATCACATATAGTAATAACCAATTATAACATGTAAAGTTGCGATTCTGTTCTGATCGGGTCACGTTCAAAGCTTGCTGTATAATAGTTCATTAAAATGTGAATGTGCTAAACGCATAATACTGGCAAGGCAATGCAAGGCAAGTTTATTTGTATAACACATTTCAACAACAAGGCAATTCAAAGTGCTTTACATAAAACATTAGAGGCATTAAGACAAAGTGCCAAAAAAACACATTATAAAAGGACATTATTAAAGAGTTAAAAATAATACAATTAATATAAAAATAAAAGTAATATAAAAGTATAAAAGTAAAGATAAAAATATGTATCCCTCAGCAGCCACTGTGCTTTGTGTTGTGTCTTATTGTTCTAAAATGCAAAAGCATGTCCTCTTGTGGCTTATGCTTGAATATAGATGTGGTGACTTAGTCCTTTCTGCTGATAAAACGTCCGTTTTAGAACAGCAACGTCTCGAAGTTGAAGTTAAGGTATATCGTGTTCACCGAGGGCCGACAATGCATCTGGTGCACCCTTCTTACGTTTTTCATCAAAGACAATATGAGGACTGAAAGGGAAGTCATCGTGCGCATCCGCATTCTTTGGTCAAGATGTTTCGTCTCTTTTTCCGAATCAGATGTGGACGTGGAGAAGGTGTGTAAGAACGCGGGGCGGTGCGTGAATGTGGGTAATTCCCACCAGTGCCAGTGCCAGCCTGGATATATGGGCAGCTACTGTGAGGAGATGGTGGACGAGTGCCAGTCAAACCCCTGTCGCAACGGGGCCACCTGCATGGACTACCAGGGCACCTACGAGTGTATTGTAAGGAAATTCTGTGTGGTGTGTGTGTGTGTGTGTGTGTGTGAATGTATTTAGTGTTTCAATTTAGGTGTGTGTGAGTGCCTATGTGTGTGTGTGTGTGTGTGTGTGTACGTGTACGCATTTTGTTTCATTTTACATCTAAATGTGTGTGTTTGTGTATTGTGTGTTTAATGTTATTGGACTGTGTACTAGTTGTTAGTGGTTAGTGCTTTGATGTTTGTGTCTTGCAGCGTTGTATTCATTTGTTTTTATTACGAGGTCTTTTGCGATTAAGGTGTTGGCGGCGCTGTGCCCACCGCACAGGGAATCTAACATTCGCTCTTCATCCGTCTCTCCAGTGTAAGCCCGGCTACCAGGGGGTGAACTGTGAATATGATGTGGATGAATGCCACTCCAACCCCTGCCTCCATGGAGGAAAATGTATCAACCTCATCAACCGCTTCACCTGCGTCTGCCCGTCTGGAACACATGGTAAGATCATGTATCACAGATGAATACAGGCACACACGCCCACACACACGCACACACACACTCACATCCCTCCTTTTCCTGTCTGTAGGGTTCCAGTGTGAGGTCAATGTGGATGACTGTGCCCCGAAGCCTGGCTCCTGGGGTCCGCGCTGTCAGAACGGGGGCCAGTGCGTGGACGGGGTGGGGCGCTACACGTGCTCCTGCCCCCAAGGCTTCGCTGGAGAACACTGCGAGGGGGACGTCAACGAGTGTTTGTCCGGGCCCTGCCAGGCTCCCGGGAGCCTCGACTGCGTACAGCTTACCAATGATTACCAGTGCCGCTGTCGCCTAGGATACACAGGTACGTACAGTGTAACCGTAACTGTGAGTCCAGGGAAATCACAGCACACGTCTAGTCGCAAATAATGGAAAACTGCAAACGTTTAAATGTTCTTGTTAGAGATGCACCGATTCTGATTTTCTTTCTTTCTAAGAACTATAATTGACAGCATACACAAACAATTTTGTAACTTTTCTTTAATGGAAAATTCCATTGTATGTACATTATAAAACATTGACTATTAAATAACCTTTTCTCCAAAACTGCACCAGGTTACAGGACCTTCTCTCTCTCTCTCTCTCTCTCTCACTCAAACAAATCTCAAAATAAAAAAGTGTCCCCGGTTACTGGACAGAGCTTTTTTGTAGAAATAAAATCCAATTGAAAATGATGCAGTATATCCCACTTAATCTAACATGTTTTACTGTCCCAAAAGAATACAGGCGCAACAACACACCTCATTTATTTCATTTATTTATTTACATCAAATGTTTGTATTACCTTTATAGATATCTGAGACTGATCAAGCTGAAAACCGGGCGATTCCGGTCACCGGCCGATCAATCGGTGCATCTCTAGCTCTTCCATATAGGCGTTCAACGATGACTGCAAACATGTTTTGTAAATAAGCCTGCCAACCGTTGCTGTTATTAATTATTCCTCCTTCTCTGTTCCTCCCTCTTTGTCCCTTGCCCTCTTTCCTCCCTCGCTCCCAGGCCGTCATTGTGAGTCCATGGTGGATCTGTGCTTGTCTAAGCCGTGCCATAACGGTGGAAGCTGTTCGATGAACATGAGCTCAATACATGGCTACACCTGCTCATGTCTTCCTGTAAGTCACTTTGTTTGTGACTTCCTCTCTGCGATCGTATGTCGACCATCTGGCAATCTATTATTTCAGCCCTCCTTTGCCAGCTTGCTGAAATGTGAATTTTTTTTTGTAAATTTTGCAATATAAATAATCTCACTGACTCTGCAAGATCAAAGTGGAGGGGAGACGGAAACTAACCGCCTGTGCGTGCTTTTGGCTTTTTTGCTTTTGCTGCACTGTAAACTGTAAAACTCACTCTAAACGCTTGTTTTTCCACACCACTAACCCCTCTGCTCCTTCTCTTATTCTCATGCTTGCTTCAGAGGGCAACACCATAGCTCAGGTACGGTAGAAAAGCAGTAAGGTTGTAGGAGACCCTAGACTACTAGCTACAACAGCTGTTATTCTTGAAATTCTGCTGCAAGACTGTAATGTACTGTAATTGTGTAATTAGGGATACTGTCTGTGCCGTTTTCTCGTGTGTCCTCCAAAATTACATTCTCAAATGACTATATGCAACGTTAATGCTGCGGCATGTATCCCTAGGGCCATACTGGGTTCAACTGCGGCGAAATGAAGGGCTACAACTGTGCCAAGCTGCGTTGTCAGAACGACGGGTACTGTGTCGAGTCGCGCGGCCAGATCCACTGCCAGTGTCAGCCGGGCTTCAGCGGGCCGCACTGCGAGACCATTCAGAGGTGCCAGAACCAGCCTTGCCAGAACGGAGGAACCTGCGTCACAGACCTCTCCAGCCCAATATATTACAGGTGCCATTGCCCCGCTCACTTCTCCGGGGAGCACTGCGAGATTTCGAACTCTTCTCCGCGGACCCCGACCTGCCCCTACGTGGAGTGCGCACAGCGGTCAGGCGATAAAGTGTGCGACCCTCAGTGCAACAATCACGAATGCCAGTGGGACGGAGGCGACTGCTCTCTCCACTGGCTGCGGCCCTGGATTAACTGCACTGCCGACGTACCCTGCTGGGAGCTCTTCGGGAACAACCGCTGTGACAAGGAGTGCGACAACTCCGGGTGCCTCTTTGACAGCTTCGAGTGTCAGGAGACACATGCCAACTGCAAGTGAGTAACCCTCCCTACTAATTCGCTTTTGCCGTTGCTGCTTCAGTAAATCGGGGCCTACAAATATTCGGGCCGTACTCAGTTGAGAAGTTTTAGTGACCTTCAATCCTCTGCCTTCCGCCGTGTTTTCTCAGATATGACAAGTACTGCGCAGACCACTACGGCAATGGCATCTGTGACCAGAGCTGCTACACCGAGGCCTGCGGCTGGGACGGGCTGGACTGTTCCGGAGACACCCCGCCCGACCTGGTGGACGGCACCCTGGTGGTTGTGGTGCGGCTGCAGCCCAAGGAGCTGCTGGGAGACATGAAGGGCTTCCTGCGCTCCCTGGGCACCCTGCTCCACACCAACCTGAGGGTGAAGCGGGACGAAAACATGAAGCACATGGTGTACCCTTACTACGGCCTTGAGGACGAGCAGGGGACACAGGAGAAGAAGAACAGAGCCAAGCGAGAGATGGAGAGGGAGGTCATCGGGTAAGGAGAAGACAAAGGGGAAGAAAGCTAGATGGGATACTTTCAGGCAGTCAGATGACTGTTTCTCCCCTTTTATCATCCCTCGGTGGTATGATTCACCGTTCCGTTCATACAGCAGGACGTATGTGTCTTTGTCATTAACTGCCTTTGCTTGTCTGCGTCTGTGTCTACCTATGTATTGTACATGGGTCTCTGTGCAGGTCTAAGGTGTACCTGGAGATTGATAACCGCGAGTGTTCCCAGAGCTCGCTGGACTGCTTCTCCAGCACCGAGCAGGCCGCGTCCTTCATCGCAGCCCAGTACATCAACGGTGAACTGCCCTACCCTCTGGTATCCGTTTCCAGTAAGTAGTACATCAATGATTATTATTGAACATATGTGTTTCGTTTTCGAGGACAGGCAAAAACATGAATAAAACGAAGATCCCGTGTGAACGTTCTGTACTTTAAGACCTATCCTCTCTATCCCCTCACTCCAGGTGACCCGAAACCAGATTCCAGACCACCATACCTGATGTACCTGGTTGGCGTGGCGGTGGTGATCATCCTGCTCATCCTGGTTCTGGGGATGTTGGCGGCCAAGAGGAAACGTAAACATGGTATCCTCTGGCTACCCGACGGCTTCCTGGCCAAGAAGGACGACAAGAGGAGAGAACCTGTTGGACAAGACGACTTTGGCATGAAGTGAGTGGATAGCTGGATTAAGGGATTATGGGAGAGATAGAAATAGTAATGTACCGTTTTAATTACTTCATAGTAGAGCAAAGTAGAACATTTGGTATAAGTAGGGATGGGTATCGTTAGGATTTGATTGATACTACGACTCTTATCATTTATCATCACAGCTTGTTGATTCATTACTTTAGAAATACTCTTATTGGTTCTTTTTGATTATTTGGGAGAGGAACAGACAATTCTTTAAGAACAATTTATATGAGAGAGAGAGAAGCAAAGTTTATGTCTGCAACGTTTATCTTAATTCCTTGAAAACCTTTATATTTGCCACTATGGAACTCTCACTCCATAATAGCTCGAGTACCAGTATCTGAACCGATAGCGTCGGACCCGGTTTAGAACCGGTTCCTATTTAGAATCGGGTTTCGGTGCCCATCCTTAGGTGTAAGATTGCTATTCTGAACTACTCTACAGCTTAAGCCGCTGTGTTTCTCCCACCAGGAACTTTAAAACACAAGACGGAGCCATGATTGATGGAGGCCAGAGCCAGAGATGGTTGGAGGAGGAGGTTCCACCCAAGAAACCAAGGGCGAGTAAAATTGTACTGAGTGGAAAACTTTAGATAACTGTTCATCGCGATACATAATGAAAGGTTTATCAGGTAGAAAGGGGTTCGTTAACCGTCCGTTGTCTAAAGCTTCATTGTGATCTCCGCTCAGACGGAAGATAAGCCCCTGCTGCCCATGCCTGTGGATGGAGGAGTGGACCAGAGGGAGTGGACCTTGCAGCATCACAAGGCTGCTGACATCACCCTCACACCCCCGCAAGCCGACCTGGATGCAGATTGTCTGGATGTCAATGTCAAAGGGCCAGGTGTGGAGACCTGTTTCATGTTTTATTGTCCTCTGTGAATCTCAGCTTTGTTTACGGTGCACTAGGTATTCATCAGCATTTTTATTTTCTTTAAATGTTGGCGGCGGTGGGATGCACAAATTGAAATGCTAATAACGCAACAAAGTCAACAACAAATTAATTTTTTCTTAAATCATCTCCTTCAGATAATAATAATAGTAACTTTGTCTTTATAAAGCATTTACCAGAACAGAGTTACAATGGGTTGTACAAGAAAAACACAAGAATGTGAACAATCAAAAAGCTCCGACAGAGAAGGCCCGATCTTTTAGTCCTCAGCATAGACTGGAAAAAACCCCCGAAGGCTCACGCATGAACCGTGGCTGAACTGTTTCTCTTTCCCGTCTCCTCCTTTTAGACGGCTTCACCCCACTGATGCTGGCGTCCCTGCGTAACGGAGGAGGCTCCGACTGCGGCCTGCACGGCGAGGAGGAGGAGGAGAGCGGAGGGGACGAGCCGGGGCCCAGCATCATCTCGGACCTGATCACCCAGGGCGCCACGCTGATGGCCCAGACCGACCGCACGGGAGAGACGGCGCTCCACCTGGCCGCCCGCTACGCCAGGGCCGACGCCGCCAAGAAGCTGCTGGATGCCGGAGCCGATGCGAACGCCCACGACAACATGGGAAGGACGCCGCTGCACGCCGCCGTGTCGGCCGACGCCCAGGGAGTCTTCCAGGTGAGAGGATGCGCAGATCAGAGGCAGGAGTTGAATTCGAGTTTAACTTGAAAGGTGCCCTGCACTCTGCTAACTTTGCCTATTGCCCAAAGGTCAAAGGTCAAATCATTGTGGTCTTTTTTTTTTTTTGCTATTACACTCAACGTCATCTCTCATCTCTGCGTTTCCGCTTCCTCGTTTTTTTTTTCCCTTCTCAAGATCCTGATACGTAACCGCGCGACAGAGCTGGACGCCCGGATGAACGACGGCACCACCCCGCTCATCCTGGCTGCCCGGCTGGCCGTGGAGGGCATGGTGGAGGAGCTGGTTCACTGTCACGCCGACATCAACGCCGTGGACGACCACGGTGAGGAAACCGCGCTCTTGCCTCATCTATTAACTCCTTCGGTCGCTCTAGTCCTTCTCTCTCTCTCTCTCTCTCTCTCTCTCTCTCTCTCTCTCTGTCCTCTCATCTATTTTGTTAATGAATGCGAATCGTTTACTCTTAAGGTCGGCAGACGTTTCTACTCTGGGAACAATAATAGAATAAGGAATAAGGAGGGTCGGTAGTGAGGTGGAGAATAATTTATCACTGCTCTCTGAATTGGATTCTGTTGGTCAGCACTGTTAGAAATGCATTGCTTTCTCTATTCGGATTTCAGTCCTTTGTGTGGCTAAAGCAAAAGCAAAGAGGCGTGCAGACCCGGCGCTGCAGACGTGCAGCTATATGGAAAGTAATTTTCTGCTGAATTGTAAGAACGTAGTCTAGCCACCGCAGAGGCACTCCTTTGTCTTCCTCTCCCTCCTTAATCCACTCATCCGTCCCCCCGCTCGCAGGCAAGTCCGCTCTACACTGGGCTGCAGCAGTCAATAATGTGGAGGCCACTCTGGTGCTGTTGAAGAACGGAGCCAATCGTGACATGCAGGACAACAAGGTATATTTTTTGTGTTTTTAGTCATTTTTCCAATCTTCGCCTTTTAACTATGAAAGCGCGTAATGCGTAATATTTTGGCTGTCTCTGGATCTCCTGTGGCACAGCATATCACGGAGTGTACACTCATCTTTGGTTGTGTTCCCTCCAGGAGGAGACCCCATTGTTCCTGGCTGCCAGAGAGGGCAGCTTCGAGGCTGCCCAGGTTCTCCTGGACCACTACTCCAACAGGGACATCACTGACCACCTGGACCGGCTGCCCCGGGACACGGCCCAGGAGCGCATGCACCACGACATAGTCCGCCTGCTGGACCAGTACAATCTGGTCCACAGCCCCCACAACGGGCCTGCCCACATGGGCGGAGGGCACTCCTCCCTGGTCTGTGGTGCCAACGGCGCAGGCTTCATCGGCATGCGGCCCGGCCCCCAGGGCAAGAAGAGCAGGAGGGGCGGCGGCGGCGCGAAGGTGGGAGCCGTCGGTGGAGGAGCTAAGGAGCTGAAGGACATGAAAGCCAAGAGGAGGAAGAAGCCCGCCGGAGGAGAGGGGCCGGGGGTGGGCGGAGGGGTGGGAGGAGGAAGCGGAGGACGTACAGGGGGAGGCAGCGCCAACGGTGCCAAGGCAGCAGGAGGGCTGTCGGAGAGCTCTGTCACCATGTCGCCCGTCGACTCCCTGGAATCCCCGCACTCGTATACGGGCGACGCCCCCGGCGGCGTCTCCAACACAGCCAACTCCCCTCCCCTTCTGACCAGCCCCAGTTCCAGGCCCCTGCTGCCCCCAGTCAGCCACATGCTGGGCCAGCAGCAAGCCTGGGTGGGCATGACCAAGCACGGCTATGGCGGCCACATGTTTGGCCTCGTGCCGCATCAGATGGGGCCGTCCCACCCAAGCATGGGCCAACACCGCGGCCAGGGCCCAATGCTCACCCCCATGAACGTCACCATGAGCCGGGAGCAGCTGCCCCCCATCGTCACCTTTCAGATGATGGCCCCGGGACCGGGAGGAGGCCAGGCCATGCTGAAGCAGCCCCAGCCTGGGCCGGTGCAGGTTCAGCAGCCCCAGGGGCAGAACCAGAGCCAGGGTCACTCCCAACAGGGGCCGGGTCACCTCCACTGCCCCCAGGGCATGATGTACCAGATGCCTGACCAGATGAGCATGGGGCACGGGCTCTCGCACACACTCCAGCACCCCCACTCCCACACCCTCAGCCACGGAGGCCACGGCATAGCGGAGAGCCAATCCCGGCAGCTGCCACCCTATCAGGCCATGCAGAGCCCCGTGGATAAGTACCCCACGCCGCCTTCCCAGCACAGTTACGGCACCGCTGGCTCAGAGGGCACCACCCCA
>OMKK01083193.1:0-26710 GCA_900302305.1 Polymixia japonica | reverse complement strand
CAGGTCCTCTACATCAAAGCCCACAAACAGACGGAGGGTGATGGAATATTGGTCACTGTCTGCCCACCTGCAGTCAACACCCCTTATGCCACACACACACACACACACACACACACACACACACACACACACACACACACACACACACACACTGACTGCAACGAGCATACGACAGGGACCCACCACTGCTCAATAGCGCTACTATAGGCTGAAATTATACAAGAATCACATAGGGCATCTTTAATATGCTTACATATTTACCTTTCTGACTCCTCTCCCCACAGACCCAGCTGCCACGCTCTGCCATCCTTCTCTCCACCCTCCCAGAGGTTCTATCCAGAAGCCTCAGTGTGAGATCAACCCCTTCATGCCTCAGCCCTCCACCATCCAATGGGCTGCCTCGCTCACAGACTCCGCCCTCAGCCCCATATACCTGCAAGCTGATTGGTTTTCAGCTTCCCTGCAGGGGCTTAATGGACAGATCGCCCTGTCCAGTATCATGCGCGCTCCCACGGCAGCCAAAGACCCTAATGGTAACCAGTTTTTCTTTCTAAAGCTTTTCCTTCAGACCATTACTCCAACTTGTATACGGGTGTGGAGAGCCATCGTGTAACATGGGATTCACCTGAATTAGATGTTCCCCAACTAGAAGGTCCTGGATTCGATCGCCTGTGTAGTCATACTTGTTGAAGTGTCCTTGAGCAAGATACTGAAGCCATACCTGCTCCAGGGGGATTTGGGGGAATGTCCTTCACTCATTGTAAGTCTCTCTGGATGAGAGCGTTCAGCTAAATGCCAAAATGTAAACGTATCTGTCTTTGTCTGTCCCTCTGTTCCTTGTTCTCCCTCTCTCTCCCTGTCTTTACATTCTCAGTGATCCTGAGCGTGTCCAGTAAAAAAGCCTCTGTGCAGTTCAGACTCGGGGAACCGGTGCTGCTGGACTGCCAGTTCTGGCTCGATCCTTCTTCGTCTCTCTCCGGGTCGGGCTTCGCCGTTGAGTGGCGGTACCAGTTCAGAGGCGACGGACGACTGTTCCTGGCCTACGACGGTAAGACCGACCGCCTGGCCGACAACCAGGAGGAAGGGGCGACGCTGGACTTCGCGGCCCTACACGAGAAAGGAAACGCATCCCTGATCCTGCAGGAGGCTAAAGTGCGTCACTCGGGGACGTACATCTGTTCCGTTTATCTGCCCTACCTTCTGGCCCAGGTGGCTGTGGACCTGGAGATCATAGGTGAGGAAAGAGGGACGTGCAGAGTCCTTTGCGCTTTGTGTGGCGTGATTAAGATTGAGACTGAGATTTACTCAAAACAGATTTTTTTCATACAATACCTTCATGCATTTTAGGCGACGCTCTTATCCACAGCAAAATGAAGCGAGTGGAGCAGGTGACTAAAGATGCCGAGGTCCCCGACATTGACAGCGGACAATTGTAAGGAGCATAAGGGTCAAACCCGTAGAGACTCGGCAATATTCCAGAGACCATAGAATGACGATGTGAGAGAGAAGTGGTAGAAAAAGACTGAATCAAAGGTCTCTCCTCCTCCAAAGAAGCCATTTTTTGTAGCAAAAGAATAGCACTTGAAACTTTAAAATGACAGACAGTTCAACATGTTGGCTGTATACCGTATAATAATTTGCATACCCTCAAACAACTGGAGAACGTTCTCTGCTGGGTTACTACAAGACTACTACAGGATGATGGTTGAGGGAGGACTTGTGTTCAGTCAGCTGGTAATACGCAAACAAATCAAGTTTCAAGTTTTCAAGCCAAGTATCTGTATAGCCCTTAAGCACATTACGGTCTCAATCAACAGGAGCTAAATGACTAAACGACGACCCTTGACCTTGATCGTCACTCAGACAAGAAAAAACCTTAGTTAGGAAAAAATTGAACAAATCTTGGGAAGTCAAAGGAGGGATTCCCTTCCAGTGGCCGATTTAAAAAACATCTTACAAATAAATTATAAATGAATCAGTCCCTGTCCATGGTAGTATTAATGTATTGTTACACATTAGAGGATATGGTTAGCACACATTCATTCATTCTCTTTTTTCCTCCTCCACTCTTTGCTCCCCTTTTCCAGAGCCTCCATCCCTCTCCATCTACCCCTCTCCTCTGCCGATCGCCGTTCCCGGCCAGGTAGTGACGGTCCAGTGCGAGGCGTCCGGCTTCGCCCCCCTCTCCCTTGAGCTGAGCTGGGAGTTTACAGGGGCCGATGGGAAGCCCAGGTCCCTGGGAGCGGGCAGCGTGACGGGCCACAGGCAGGGCTGGGATGGCACCTACAGCCAGAGCAGCAGGCTGGAGATGGACACAGCTAGCCTGGGCAGAGGAGGGGAGGTCACCTGCGTAGCTGTCCACCCCGCTGGCACCAGACGGGCCAGTGTCACCCTCAATATCATCGGTGAGAGATTAGAATGGAGGTATTGGTTTGTTAGAAGAGCTGGGTTTTGTTTTTTCTCAATGCTAAGATCGTCTTCGTTCTGCTGACTTGACATTGAGTGAAGTGGATCTCGCAACCAGCACACAACACGGCGCCACACAGCTCTGGATGTATGACCTAAAGAGTGTTGGCAACAATATTGGGAGTTTCTAGATATTAACTCCTGGAATTACATTCAGAAGCAATTTGTTACCTGTTATGATCCCTAAGAGAAAACATTTCATTCTTTCAGGGTTCAGCACTCCCTCCATTGAGGACTCCATGGCGATGGTTGGCGTGGCACTAGTGTTGTACGGACTGATTAAGCTCGTCTCATGGACCTTCACCAGCTCAGGTAGCACAATAATACAAGCAAACACAACTACAAAATTGTCACTAATAATAATATTCAGAATAATAATAGTAGTGGTAGTAATGCTTTACACTTGCCTTTAGTTATCTTTACTTTCTTTTAAATAATTTTTTGATGGTAGTTGTCCTTTGTTTCTGTAGCATAATGAGATTGTTTTTATCAAATGTGCGTTATAAAAAAATTATTATTATAATCATTATTATTGTTATTGTTATGCTATGTATACTGTATATAATATGATATATTTCCCTTAAATGCATGTGTGTATCTAATTTGTGATATTTAATTTGGTTTCATATAGGCTCAGATGAGGCTGGCAAACAAGAGAAGGTAATTTTACTGTTTTACTTGTAACGCAAATTTAATTATTAAAATGTTCAAAATTAGGTTTTCTACATGTTCACTTTTTTAAATGGCAATTTCATTGCCTTGATCTTGTCCTTTTGTGTTTCTTCCTCCTCTGATTGATTTCTCTCAACTACCTCAAACTACAGAAAGAGAAGTAAACATGAATGAAGGCCACTACTGCAGAGACGTGACACTGAATCTCCAAACATTTGCTTCCTGATGTCTGGCTTTAAAATATTTGGAGAGACCATGTGCTCTTGGTCAAAGAAGGGCTTTTGGGACTGTATTTAAATGAGATCATTTGTGTGTGTGTGTGCGTGTGTGTGTGTCTGTGTGTGTGTGTGTGTGTGTATCATCAGATACAACTTGTAGGCAGATGTTTACACAACTTAGTGGTAAAACTGTGTAAGCATCAGCCTACAAGTTTGGATCTGATGACCCAGATTGAAGCCTGCTCACACTCAAACTGTTGAATCTTCGCTATCCTGTTTAAATAGTAATAATACATGATGGTAATAATAATAGAAGTAATGTTTCAATATTAAAATTAGGTTGTTATTTTGCAACTTAAACATTTTTTTATAATAAAAAAGTTTAGATGACTCCTGAAAATGTTGATAAAACTGTTATCTTTTCTGGAAATATTCCATCCCAAATCAAGTTGTAAATAATTGATTAGAGTGAATACAATGTCTATATTTTGTGGCTTTTCTTTTTTTGTGTGTGTGTTGGGGGGAGGGGGGTCATGTGATATGTTGCTTTATTTTATGTGTGTGTTGTAAAGACAATATAATCTTTAAAAATATTTTGGATCCTCTTTCTCTTACGGTAGCAAGAAGGTCCCACTGTTGGTACCGTGCTCAGGTGGGTTATCTCCCTGCCTTTCTGTGTGGAGTTCTCACATGGGTCTCCTCCAACATGGACCCCAACTAAAAACATGCAGAACATTATCCTGTCCTGTCCCTGACCGTGACAAGTGGCTGCCCTCTGGAGGAAGGACAACAAAGATGGGTCAAATGCAGAAGACAAATTTCTGTCATGCCTGTCCGCTCCCTGCCCGCATGTGGGTGTTGTGACAATTAAATCTTTTCAATCTTAATTTTCTACCTTGTAAATTACTGTTGTGTGGTTGGTAGGCTGCAGTGTTCAATAAATCAGTAAATCTTTATTTATATAGAACTTGAGGAACTGAAAGGCCAATGTAAAAAGATGAGTTTAATAAGCAGCATCATTGTAATAGAGCAGTGTTAAACCAACAGGAATAAGTTTTCGGGTCTTTGTTTTCAAAATAAAAGTAAAACCTTTAAAAATGTCTAAAACACAAATCACAACGAGTAAAATTGATATTTTCAGGAAACTATAGTAAATTAAAGCACTATTAATTTGTATTACCCCAAATGTAATTTTCTTTCATTACATTTATAGCATAATATCAATTTTACCGCTACAACAGGAACACGCAAACCAATGAACAAGAACGTTACTAAGCAACGTCCTGCTGTCAACCAATCAGAAGCCTCAATGTTCGTACGTAGCCGAGTGGATGAGTCCGTCTGCAGCTCGCAGCGAAGTTGATCAGCATTGTGTTGATAAACAGAAAGTCAAGAGCTACCAGAAAAGCGGCCACTTGTGCGGTTTAACCAAGCCCAACAACACATAACAGCGATATTCCGGTTCAATTTCGGATTCGTTACGGTGTCCGTGATGTTATTTGATTAGGCGAGTCAGACTGGTAGCTAGCTAATGCTAAGGTTAGCTAACGCCGCTGCTTTAACGTTGACGGAGCGTCGTGGTGGACTCCCAGTCTGCTGTCCTACAGTCAAACCAGTCAACATAACAGGTCCGTATGTGTGTCAGAGAGAGAGAGAGGGGGGAACACACGGTGTACGTGTGTGTCACAAGTGTGTTTTGCTACCACAGCTATACGACGTGGTATTACTTATACGGAGACTTGTGTTGTGCGTTAGCCTGTCTTAGCCTGTCTGTGTGTCTAATTTCAGGTTCTCTTATAAAATGCGGGCCCACCCCGAACATATTCCAGTACATATTACATGTAAATGAAAGGCACCGCGATGTGTTTACTGCCGTGGGCGGTGTTGTGAATTGTTAATGTGTACGGCCCCGACCCCAAGCCCATCGGAAACGGCTGCTTTGCCCACCAATCTAAAGAAAGTGCTGGTGTTGGGAGTTGAGTTGCGTTGCTACTAAGAGTTCTGTGCTACTTCCGCCGTCTCTGTCTTCATGATGTTTCCCGTTAATCACTGGGCTACTGAAACCTCAGTCAGCTGACCTTCAGGGCCAGTGCTGATGTCGAATCTTGTTACTATCAATGATTATGATCAACATCTTTTCACCCCCCCCCTATTGCTATAGAACAGAAGGAATCAACCTTTTTAGATGGCAGTTGCCCCCGCCTCCATGGCGGAGCGCATCATAATTCTCGATGACGATGAAGAGGAGAGTCCTCAAACCTCTTTCTCCGCCGCCAATTCCTCCCGTCGGCGTCAGGCAAACCACATCTCGCCACTGAAAGCCAAGGAGCCTGTCCCCACCCACATCACCCAATCACCTTTTGCCTCAGCAAAAAAGGACAGCCATGTTCTGCAGGCAGAGAATCAGAGGCTGTTCACGGAGGTGAGCTGACAATCATTGCAGGAAACTGACTTTTTGTACTTTGGCCACACCAGCAACAATATGCGTAATATAGTTTACTTCATTACCTTTTATAAGACATAATCTATATGTATCCAATTGATACAAGTATACTGACATAATCATAGCACAGCATTCATTTTAATAGTTGATGTATTTCAATAGACAATGCTAATATTTACACTGCCAACATATCCTGAGCCAGATGTGATTTGGAAAAAACAAAATGACAATGCAGTAGCATTAGTATCATTTTTAAACATTTTAGTACAATTTAGCAAAACATTTCCATTCTCTCTCTCTTTCTTCCTCCCCCCTTCCTCTTTGCCTCCCTCTCTTTCTCCCCTCCCTCCTCCCTCTCTTCCTCCCCTCTCTCCGTCCCTCCCGGCCCCATCCGTCTGCCTCCAGTTTGTGGAGTACTGCTCGGCCCTCACCAAGGACTGCCCAGAGGTCCTGACGTTCCTCCACACCAAGCACGCCAAGGCATCGCCCGAGTTCCTGTCCTCCGTGGAGTTCCGGAACACCCTGGGCCGGTGCCTGACGCGCGCCCAGGCCAACCGCGCCAAGGCCTTCGTCTACATCAACGAGCTGTGCACCGTGCTCAGGCAGCACACCGCCAAGAGGAGGCAGTCCCTGGTCAAATCTACCTCGGCCTCATTTTCATCCCCGACTAACCCCGTGTCTATAAAAAGCAAAGACAAGGCTAACGGAAAGGCGGGTGAGGAGGAGGATGGGGTGAAAAGGGAAGAGGAGACCGCGGTGGACGACGAGCAGCCCTCCACCTCCGGGCTGGGGGAGGACAGGGAGGAGAAGGAGAAGAAGACGAAGAGGGCGTCTAGGAAACAGGTTGGTGTTGAACAGTTTGTGTGGTGCTGCTACTGTATGGGTATTTGCCGATGGTGGCCTTTCAAACATACATCTGTATCGGCATTTGTTTTGCCTATAATGCACTAATAAGATCAACACCAAAAGTAATGTCAATGACTGGTTATATTTAGGATTTTTACACATATCATAGACTAGGTCTTAAAGACGAAAGAGTTAGAGAGATTATTTAGATGCGTAAAAAACCTTTTAATACTACTAATGTTTGAGTCAACCTTGATCATTGTGTAATGGCTGTGACAAATACATATAGGCCATTGACAAACACATTTTGCAATGGAACTGATTTAGCTGTGATTAACACAACCATCAGTAAAGTATGGTTTGTCTGGATTGAGAAACTTTGTCACGGATAAATACAGCTGATGTAAAATAAAGTGATGAATCTCTTGCGATCTGCTCTCTCAGATAGCGTACCTGGAGAACCTGCTGAAGGTGTACAACGATGAGATCCGCCGCCTGCAGGAGAAGGACATGAGTTTGGAGGACCTGGAGGCCGAGGATTCTGGGTACATCCAGGAGCACCGGCTCAAACGCAAGGTCCATATCAGTAACAGACACCTGCTGAGCTCAACAACAGAGAAGAATTTACTTTTGGTACTTAAAGGCTGAGTGAGTAGGATTTGTTGGTTGGGGTTTGTAAACACAACATTCAAAGTTGGCCCTCCTCCCCGGCTCAACGACACCAGAAGTGAACAGCTACGCTAACAGTTGGCTGATTAGCCAGCGAGTTTACCGAGGTTGATGCCCATCAATGTCCTGAACACAGCAAAATAAGACAATACAGGCAGAGGGCAGCGTTTCTGCAGATACAGACACTGCCACACACTTCTAGTGGGTCATAAGTGATGATTGAGAGAGATTATTTTTGTATGAGTCTATACATTGTTTTTTAAGAAAATCCTACTCATTTTGCCTTCAAGTACATTTGGAAGTTAGTACTTTAAGATTTCTACTTCAGTGATCTTTGAGATGATGCACTTTCGACTTTCACTTAAGTCATTCTGTGACAAAGGACCTCAAGTTTAATGTAACTACACACGTTGAATAACACAGAGTTCAGCATAGCCCTTCCCCCCTGCTCTCTCTCACCCCTCTTTCTCCTCCTCTTCCTCTCTCCCAGATGATGAAGATCTACGACAAGCTATGTGAGCTGAAGGGCTGCAACTCCTTGACCGGCAGGGTCATTGAACAGAGGATTGCCTACAACGGTACCCGCTATCCTGAGATCAACAAGAAGGTGCCGTGGCGTGTTTGAGACGTTTTTAAAACTTCTGTATTTCTTTTCAAGATTGAAACCTGAAGCAGTACATCCAGTCAGTTGGATACAGCAGCGTGTCAAAGCTCCACGCTATTTTCACTTAGAATGATTTTCAGCCAAGTGATAATCACAGTGGGAAAACTGTTGATAAACCGTTGAAAACATGGACATTTTTGCATATTTGTAACACAACTGCCATAGATTTATTATCATATCATTATGTTTTATTATTATGTTGTTACGATTCATTATTGTCAGTATTAGTGCTGATGGTGGTTGTAGTATTAATGGGGTTAGTGACCATGGTAGTAGTCATGCTTATGATCGCAGTAGTAATGGTGATATTAGTAGTAGTACTATTGATATTGGTAGTAATATTAGTAGTATTGTATTGATATTGTCCTCATTCCACCCCTTCCCCTCCCGTTAGATCGAGCGTTTCATCAACAGTCCTGAGGCCCAGCAGAACCCTCCAGATTACCCAGACATCCTCCAGCAGGTCCTGCGGGCCAACAACCGCTACAACCTCTGTCTGAGCCGGAAGCAGGTGAACCAGATCGCCCAGGAGGCCTTCAGAGAGACGGGCAGCCGTCTGCAGGAGAGACGCCACCTTGACCTGGTGTACAACTTCGGCTCGCACCTCACCGACTTCTACAAGCCAGGTATGGATGTGGATTGGGCGTGAAACCTACCTTCTATGCCTACAGGGCGCAGCAGCGGGTACATCTCCAAATTTACTCCAGCAGGGGTGCGTGTCATTTTAAGAGTAATTGAGTCAACTCAGCAGTTGTAGAGGCAATAATACACAAAGGGGAGTGCTTTACTGAGATATATCAGGACTGCTGTGATGCGGTTGAAGGCACGAGGCTGAAGTATTATACTGTGGTATGATATAGTGTAAATGTTGTAAACACGTGCCAGGCAACAGAGCACTCTACTGCTTTAAAACCACTACAATGTAGCCTATCCAATCTTCCAGTCCTTAACTGGCTAATTTATGATGTCACTACTGATGTCACTACTACTATGAAATGCTGGTGAAAAAGAGGTAGACATTAAATTATAACTTGAGAGGATCGATCTCTCGACCATTGGAACTATAGATGTGCAAGATTCTCGTACAGGTCTGGAAAACCGGGAAATGTATGAAAAGTCTGTCGTTCCTTTGCATCCGACCAGCCACTGACCCGGCTCTGTTGGACCCCTCGCTGCTCCGTAAGCTGCGGTCCAACAGGGAGGTGGCTCTGTCCAGCCTGGAGCAAGTCATCACCAAGTACGCCGTCAAACAGGACGACACGGCGGAGCAGGAGAGGATGAAACGACTGGAGAAAGACAGGCAGGAGAAAGAGGTAACACGGCAGGAGGAGAAAGGGGGGGGGGGACATCTGAGTCGGACATCTTGGAGATGTTTTGCTCATGACGTAGTATCCATGTATTTTTTTAGCAGTGCGACATGCGCTAGAGCCACAACGCAGGCAGGGACGGACCTGGTACTAAAAGGTGGCAGCGGTGTGTGGTTGAGGTGCCAGCTGTGGACGCAGGGCCGATTAGCAGAGTGATGATCTGGACTGTTTGACTGTGTGTTTTCTCTCTTGCAGTGAGGCTGGGTCCTGACAACAAACACACACACACACACGCACGCTTTAACCACTCCCCGCTGCAACACAACAACTACAAATATGTCCCCACACACCAACCGCTGCAAAAAAAAGGCTCCATGAGAACACAACGCTTGCGTTTAAAGGAATTGGTGCGCTAAGACCCCAGGTTAATTGTTGACATTGTCTTATGTCGTGATGTAAATCAGCCATGATTTTTGTTCAGCTCACTCTCTCTCGTAGCGAGACGTTGACTATTCCAAATGAGCGTTTAGCAGCTCACATAGCTGTATCTTTGTTTTGTCCATCACAAGTAAACACACACAAACTGCCCCGGCTAAGTAGTTTTCTCCAATAGCCAGTTCCTTTAATGTTTTCTATGTCCTGTTGCCAGTATACTCGGTGAGATGCTGTTACTGACTCCCTCGTCCTCCCATCTCTTACACTCTGAATGCTTTTTTAAAAATTTTTTTATTTATTTTTACTGGGGACAGAAGGAGGAGGAGAAACAGGGAGAGGAAACAAAACAGGAGAACGAGGACTTGGAGGAGGAGCAAGAGGCGGAAGAAGAAGAGGAGGAGGAGGAGGAGGAAGATGACGTGTCATCGGACCCAGACATAGAGGAAGAGATCCAGGCCAGCACACAGCAAGCTGGGCCGGGTAAGGGCGGATTGACTAAACTTTAGTTTTAGGAAAGGCGTATAGAAGGCCAGTACCAAACATTCTTAAAGGGCACCGATTATGCTTTTCCTTATTTTCCAACATATATCTTATGTTACAATGTCGGATGTTCATATTAAAAGTGTCAAATAATGAGTTAAACGAATGATAAATTAAACCCAGTGAGCAAAAAGCTCAGGTTTCAGACTGCTCTGAACGTTAGGTTTCAAACACTTTTTTCTACTTTCTGCACGTCAACTCGGGACGGATTTCTTTATATGGTCATTCTGCTCCAGGCAGTGACAAAAGTTCCCCGGTCAAAGACAATGAGGGAAAGATGATGCATGCACGTCTTTACAATGAAAGGTAATAAGTAATCAGCTATAACCGATGGTGCAGGGAGATACTATACAGTTGTTTGGCGACAGCAGAATAACATTTTAGTGGTTATTTTCTCACAGCAGACATTTTCCATTGCAGCAGATTTCCCACACGTTCACCAAACAGAGACTTCCTGCTGTAATCTCTGTTGCTTTGGATGTTCGTGCTTACGGCTTGTTTCAGAGGCTGAACAGAGGGGCTGCATAAAGGGCCAGTATAAGATAAATAAAGACTTTTTTTGAACTGTGAATCATGCAAAGCTACTCTAGTGGAGTCCCAAGACAAACATAAAGGAAATGAGCAAAATATGACCTTAACAACAATATTACAACAAGGTTACACTGAGAGACCAGGTTAGATGAAGAGGGACACGTTGGCGGTGATGTAGAGACTGGAATTTAAATGTTCCTAGTCTACCAGCCTGCAGCTTGTCCCAAAGTGTCCTGCATTCAGGGGGTAATTACAATGGTGTGGAGACAGCAGACTTTAGCACCCTTAGATGTGCGTACATTAAAGAAATGGAGAACATTAAGATTGTCATTCTTTCTTTAGATGAGGATGAAGAAGAGGAGGATGACAGCAACAGTTCAAACGAGGCAGAGCAAGCGAACAAAAGCACCAAGGATGAAGAGCCTGGGACTGAGTTGTCAGGTAGCGCTAGTGAAGAGGAAACGGGAAGCATTAAGAAGGATGAGGAGGCAGAGGAGGCAGAGGAGGTAGAGGAGGCAGAGGAGGTAGAGGAGGCAGAGGAGAAGGAGCCTGTCACAAGTGGAATCAGCCCCGTTTCCAACGACGACAAGCCCGGACTCTCCCCATTGTCTGGCGACCCCTCCCCTGTAGATAGCCCCAGCCAATCAGAGTCCACGGAACTCAATAAAGAGAATCAGTTGCCCAATAGCGACCTCGCAGGAAAAGAGGAGGCTGTGGATTCCTCCAATCACGTGCCACCCGTACTGGTGAGCACCAGCACGCTCTCTCAGGACACCATGATGGACCTCTCCCCAGCAGCAGCCAATCACGCTTCTCCACCCCCGTCACCGGTGGTGATCTCAGCCAATAAGGACTCTTCCACAGCGATGCACGACACACAGACTACCAATGGCGGGTCCCCGCCGCCAAGCCCAGTAGTTACCAAGATCAGGAAGAGGAAGAGGAAGAGGGAGGAAATGGCAATAGGGAACCACAACATCAGCCAGACCATCATCCATGAGAGGTAAGGCAGAGGATATCACCGGCTCAATTCAAGTCACTTCAATTCAAAACTCAGCTTATACAATGCCGAGATCTACTCTACTTGAGCCTTTTTAACACGGCTGGTGTTAAACACTTTATCAATTAAATACGGGAATGAGAGGACGGCAGCAGTTAATCAGCAGTTAAACGACATTTGACTAAACAACCCTGTCGATTAAACAGTTACTTTTGAATAAATGGTGTTAATTCAAATGTCAACAGACTGTGTCACCGTTATATGGATTTTAAGCATATCAGTTAACAGCTATTATCTGATTAACAAAGTTTGGTTAACGGTCAGAAAAATTAGGAAAATAACAGTTGAAATCAAGGACAAAATAACAGTTGAACTCATGTTACATGTCCAGAAAACAAGATTATATGGCCAAAGTGGTTTTCATGGTGGTTTTTGGTGGTTTTCATGGTTTTACTGGGGCTGAAAGTTTACACGATCCTTCATAGGTAGGTAGAACAGAGTTTATGCATTACATCCATTCAACCAGATGGAAAAAAAAAAACCAAGCACAGTCATCAATCTGAAACTAAGGATGTCTTCTCCTCCATCCACTGCGTCCGTCCGTCCCTCCAGTGAGGTCGACATCCCCCTGGACATGGGTGTGGTGAGCAGCAGCCCTCCTTGGAAGGCTGAGTCCACCAGAGCAGACACTCCCACCCAGGACCTGGTCACCAGCTCACAGTCGACGCCGCCTCCCAAGAAAAACAAGGTGGGTAGACTTTGTGGGTAGACCTGGTGGATAGATCGTGGGTAGAGTTGTGTTTTGCACTTCAGGGCCACCGTGCGGCGCTAACGAGTTGGTCGTTAGAGAGAACAAACTGCTGCATTTTGGGGAAAAAAGAAATTATGCACCATTATATATAAATGTCAGCATGTAATCATACATATGAAACCATTTCAGTATAATAACACTATAAATGTAACATATTAACAACAATGCATGAACAGAAGTGCTTTTATTCCATAGAAAATAGTCCATTTTAATGAGATTAGCATAACTTAACCAAACTGTTACCAAACGTCACTCCATGCCAAGGTTTACCATAAAGTGCATGTTTAAAAAAAATAATTGACCCTTATAAGACGTTTTTGTGTTGCATGAAGTTACATAATTCTGTTAAGTAATGTGTTAGATGATATAATATGTTGGAAAAAACTAAGCTTACCTTTGAAAATTCATACCAAAAATAGTCCACATGTCAGGAGTGATTCGTCAGCTTCTAACTTGCTGGTAACAGACTGAGTGAGTTTGGTGAAGTACCTTTTTTTTGTTTGTGCATTTTCGTTTTTGAATTTGTTCAATACAAGAACAGAAGTTAAGTTCTTTTGAGATTTTACACAGCACAGTTGAGTTGGACATAAATAAAGGCCCCATACCTTTTTGAAAACACACATGTATCATTCAAAGTTCTTTTGATAAAATAAAATTTACTTGACATGACTTGTTTTCCGGTAATTTTACTTTTTCTACTTTCTTTTTTGTATTTGTAGGTATTAAATGATCATATAATTGTTATTATACATTTATCATTATGTATTAGGTACTTTTACCATCAAGTGACATCTCAACCATTTGGTAGGGGCCTATATTTAAAAGACTGGGGGGTCTGTAAAAATTTTAAAAAAAATTGGATTCCTGTTATTACTGCCCCAATAACATAAAAAATACAAACAAATAATTTTTACATTGTTTTTTTTCTTGGAGTGAACATTAAAGGGATAACAAGTTGGTCATTAGAGAGAACCAACTGCTGCACTTTGACTATAACAAGGCAGAGCCAGTGAATTTGCACGAAGACGGTGACATCCAGAGATGGAAATATGTCAAATTTATATAAGCCAAATCATTTAACAGCGGTAATCATGCATGAAAGAATGAGAATGTAAGACGATGGTGTCGTTTTGACAGTTAAGTACGGTATTGCAGCTCCCTCCAGCCCCCTAAAATTGTATTTTGTTTAACTAGCCGGTAATTCTGTATACCCTGGGAAAATTTGGGGACGGTTTAAAGGTATCGAAAATTGGATACCGCCCAACCCTACCATGTATCATGCAATAAATGTCCAAATAAGAGCCATCCTCAAGCTGCAATATATACTAGAACTGATTCTGAAATGGGCAAACCTGGGTCTCAGAACCAGAATCGGCCCCATGGTCGCATGTCTCCTATCCTGACCGTTTCACGGCTTGTGTTTTTCAGGTCAACGTGGCCACGCAGTGTGACCCGGATGAGATCATCGTCCTGTCGGACTCAGAATGACCCCTTAACGTGTGACCTTTGACACTACATGGAGATTATTTTACTTCTCACTTACGTCCTGGGACTGGTTTCCCATAAGAATCCCATCACTATGCCCTCATCTAATAAAATCAGGAAGAAGCAGAATCTATTTCTAAAGCTGTTTTATAAACAAACTCACAATGTAGTACTATAAATACAATTTTATAATTCAGACAGTATCAAACAATTCAAAGCAAATTACAAAATATTGAGATCACTAGAGGAAGAACTGTATAGATGAACAATAATGAATCGGTACCTCATCTCACTGCATTACATATCACTTAATCAAAGGCAAGTTTTATGTTTGTAAGATCTTTTGTTTTCCTAAAGGACTTGAAAGGCGACACAACATTTGCCAGACTAATATTGTCAGGCAAGTAACCCCAACAGGACAAAGATGGATGGCGCTGGTGGTTTAGGAGAAACCTGGGCTTTGGGAAAGCTCACCTAGATTGTCTTCCCATGCTTACACACTGCCAGCAACTTAAGAAACCAGTCGCTGGAACTCCATACATTTTCTACCGCCAGAGAAACGCCTGCGGCTGTTGACCACGGTCTTCTTTTCTCCTTGTGGGTCTGCACAGAAACACTGGCCTCAGCCGAATCTTTGGGCGACGCCGCTCATCAGAGCTGCCGTTAAACTCACTGGTGTTGCTGTGTTTCCTGCCTGTCGATGCACTATTTTGGAGGTACAGTTAGCAATTAGCTAGCCCCAAATGCCCATCGGACAGTAGAAAAGCAGTGTGGCTCGTTTTGTCCTTTGAACTTTGTTAGTAAGGTTTAGGTAAACACAACAAGAATCCCTACCCCCTATTTCTGCCACGCAACCAAACCAGTGCCTGAAAATGTGAACAATTGATGTGTGTTCCAGATTTGAGAGAGAGAGAGAGAAAGAGGTGTTTTTCTTTTGACATAGTCTTGGCTGGTAGTGGCTGTGGTAGCTTACTTCCAGTTGTTTACATTTTTATATTTAGATAGCATTTTTCCAGAGAGAAGAGAATTGTTCTGTATGGTAAGCATTTTGAGACTATATTGCTTTACATGCTCTTTTAGTTATTTATGATATGCATTGAGTGAATGAGTTGTACGGTAGTTCATACTCAACTGTTGGTGAGACGCGCCAGCTACACAGTTGTTAAAGGGATATGTATTTTTGAAATTATGTCTGGTATTTTTTTCTGCACCAAACGCCTGTCACAATGTAGGGGAGACATTTCTGTGTTAACACTTCAACCAACCAAATTGCTGCAATTAGCATTTTAAGCATTTCTTATTCAAACTGATAGTTACTGGTAGCAGCAAGCTAGCACAACATCTTCCAGCTAGCTATACTTGTTGGTTTTAATGAGGACAGCTAACCGTGCTAAAATGCCTTTATTAAAGTAGTAGAGGGACAAATTCAGAAACGTCTCCTTAAGATTATGTCAAGTCAAGGTGAACAACACACTTTAATATAAGCTTTCCCTTTAAGGCAGTGGTCATCAACTATGTGCCATCAAGCCATGTCGTTGAACGTTTTTATTCCAGACTCAGACCTGATCATTTGAGCCTGGCCCAATATTTCTTTTTCCAAATCCAAACCGAGCCCAATGGGTATAACTCCCAAATCCACCTAACGACCACAATTGCTAATAATTCAGGTTGACAAATGGCTAATAACAGTGTTGTTCCCCAGTATCTCTTAATTGGAGCACAAGGCCAACACTAGTTTGTTTATCTTGGGTTTGGACAGACTTGTCGGTCTTTAGTTTAAGAGTTTCATTCCAAAATGCTGACATTTATTTTAAAATTCAAAATTCATGCTTCAGTCCATTAAATATAACCCTAGAAATATTATAGAGCCCATTCTCAAAAACACTTCATAAACAAAATTCTTTGAGCAGCCAAAAAAAAAAAAAAAGTTCAGTAGTGGATTTTAATTTTATATTGATAAGCGTTTTGTAAGAGTAGATGTCACCACTAAATGATGATCTTAATTTGGAACAGGGCTCCTCAATTATTGATCCTACCTGCCGGTACTCTGGCTGTTCCTTATATTCTAAGTGATCAATCTGCCTGGTAGAATAGTTGAAGTGGCAGGTGAGATTTTGGACTCCACCAGCCACTGTGGCCTGTTTGCAAGTAAGTTACACTAAAGATCACCAGGACGTAGTGAAGGATTTGGTCTCTTTAAAGGAGTGGCCACAGACAGTGGGGTGAGTCCCTAAGTTCTTTACACTGAGTTGTGGGTCCCCACACAACAAGAGCACTAGTATGTTGTAGTGAGTCTGGGCCTCAAGGTGAGGTGCGAGTCTCTGATTTAGTTGTTCTGCTGAATAAATAGCTTTTTATTTTTTTATTTTATCAGGTTCAAGGTGGGATTCCATTCAAACTTGGAGAAACCGAATTCCTTTGGTATCCAGACAAATAAAATTGGGAATCAATGATTTTTTCTAAATGATTGTAAATTGAGTGGTGTTCTGGGATGTCTGTAGAGGAATGATGATCAATTATTTTTTCTTCCTTTTTTTATAATAAAATGAATACATGATCAGCTTTTCTGTATGCAGCAGCCTTTCTTTTGCTGACTGTGTTTTTATTGTTCATTAGAGAGAATTCAGAGCATTTGCTATTGAATTGGCCCCAAGAGCCATGTTGTGACAAATATGAGAGACGCACCATATTAAAGCTTTTAACAACAGATTGCAGTTAGATGGCTCCAGTTAGTGCAGCTAATGTTGGGCGAGAGACAGAAAGGAGAGACATCTTCAGAAAGAAAGGGAGAGATGGAGGCCAAAAAAGGAAAGGAGCAACAGCAAAGATCTAGGCTTAACTTAAAGTTATAAGTATAGGGAGAAAGGTGATTAGAAACCAAATGACAAATGTCTCTGTTTCCACTATTGTGAGTAACTTCAAGTGATTCAAGCTCTT
The DNA here is from genome assembly GCA_900302305.1 of Polymixia japonica. Classification (NCBI taxonomy): domain Eukaryota; kingdom Metazoa; phylum Chordata; class Actinopteri; order Polymixiiformes; family Polymixiidae; genus Polymixia; species Polymixia japonica. The sequence continues at coordinate 9,686 of OMKK01083193.1, read as the reverse complement.
GGGTTGGTCTATATTGGCCATTATTTTTACTGGGTTGCAGATCTGATAAAATGACTCCAAAACGATGATTTGTTCCTGATCATGCAGCCACAAGTTGATGGCAGAGCACCAGGTATTCTCAGGTAGTCTCCTATTCAAGTACTAACCAGGCCAGCCCTACTCACCTTCTGAGATCAGATACTATCAGGTCTGTAAAGACATGGAAAGATTTAGTTTGGTGTAGATTTCCCTTGCTTAGTGAAATATATGGCACTCTTGCCAAAATAATCACATGCATTTACAAAATGTGAACTGACATGTTTGATGTGAACTGACATGTTTGATGACCACTGACTTCCATGGGTCAACCTACTCTAGTGGAGGTGAGGATCTTTGAATGCTTTTAGTTCCTCCTTGCCAACGCCATAGTGTTGTAGTCCTGAAGAGGTCAACTTCACTCCTCTATATCCATATCCCGTTTATCAAACTTTCATTTTGTAATTAAATGTTTTTCATTTTACCTTTTCCGTCTATCAAACGTTCTTAAAGTGGCAATCTTGAAGATCTCCGTTTCGTTCTCTTTGGCGGCACCTATAGCAAAAAGCGGTAATTGCAGGTGTGTAATTGGACCTCACTTCAAAGGGAAAAGGGCTAGGTTGTTGTCCAGCTATCTTTCATACTTACTCTTGGAAGTATTGTTATGACCCTGGGCCATATTTGTTTTGTGGTGATTTTGTTTTGTGTAACCAGTGTATCTCTACTACTTGTTTTTAAGAGTGTTCAGGTATGGCTACAGGTGAACAGATGATGAGAGACAGGTGGCTCCCGGTGATTGGTCCATTCAACTGGAGGGCTGCTTCAGGATTGGACCACTGGAGGCCATCCCTTTAAAGCCCTGCTGGATTGGCCAGGCTCTCTCTCTCTCTCTCCGCTACCACCAAAAGCCAGCCTATATTTGTGTGTGTGTGTTTTAAGTGAACTATGATGAAGTAGAGATGCGGGTTAGATCTGTACATGGGAAAGTAGTACTCAGCTAAGGTTGGTATGATTCTTCTGGCATTGCGAATGGTGTGTGCCAAGATTACCCTGTAGAACAGGGATCCCTAGTGTGCAGTGGGGTAGGAGGGAGAAGCCCTATTTTTGTTTACGGTGGAAGCTTTTCTCTTGTTTTTGGTTTTAGAAGTTTAGGTAAGAAACCAGTCATTTGTTTAACGTTTTCTTTTCGTTAAGGAAGACTAGGGTAACTAGTGAACTTTGGTTTGTTGTTTTGGGCACTGCTCCACTCTGAATACTAAATAAACTGCACCTTTTCACAACTTTGACTTAACTGTGCTGCTGGGTTTTTCTTGGGAGTGGGAAGAGAGGGGGGCCGCATCATGTTGGGTCCACGTTACCCCTAGACCAGGGACCTAACAGTATGAAAACTCAGTCCAATATTTATATTCTCCTAGGGCGATCTGATTACAGATAAGGCTACTGGCATAAGCAAAAAACACAAAACCAAATAAAAAATAAAAACCCCAGACACATCATCAGTTGCACCAGATAGTTTATTTTTCCATTAATTTGATACAGGGCAGGTATGACGATCGATGTACTGCGCCATAGTTTGTTGTATTATTAGTACAACTTGAATGTAAAAATGTCTGTTATCAACAGTCACTGTCTGTATTCACAATCAACTGGTCAAACAGAAAACATGAATGTAAAGAATTTATAAAAGAAAACCTCAGTTAATAAAATAGTACCTTTACCCAGTTTTCAGCAGCAACCTTGAACTGTCTAATGTAATTCTTGAGTATTTTTCCTTTAAAAGTATATTAAACCTTTTATCATTTAATGAAATTATAATGCATGATGCAGAATACTTGTTCACTCTGTTTTGATATTAAAAAAAAGCAGCCTGGCCTTAGTTACTTTTTCATTTTTATTCTATATTTTCTATTAGTCCCACACAATACTATCACATAATTAAGAAACAAAAATTGGCGTCAAGTGACTATCTGCATTCAATTTAAAATGCTAATTGAAATTCTAATTACCTCCTCTTGATGGAACATTATCGATGATTTCGTTTTTCGACTGTCGAAATTTGTTTAAGTTTTAATTGAAAGGAAAGTGAGTGGACCTCAGATCTGGTTAGAAAATAATAATGGATTAAAGCTCTTTGTAACGGTCTAATAAGCCATACAGTTCAATGACTGCAGGTTTCCTACACATGTCTGAAAGCCTCAGAAGATATCTTGAATGAAGTGGATAGTTTCCAGGTCTTGGAAAGTTTTAGAACAAAACGTTTGGAATGTTTGAACGTCCAAATGTTTGGAAAAGTATTAAAGTTTGCTCAGGCCATATAGGACAACACATTTCATGTAGTTACAGACCCACTGGCTTTCACATATTGTCATATTAGTAGGTTTGAGGAGTAACCTTCAACTATAGAGTGATGAGGGGGAGTTGACTGCCATGTCACTTTCACACTGGTCACCAACCAAAACCTTAAAATCCCGTCTGGAAATAATCTTCCGTATTTTAAATTGAAGGTTTCCTTTGATTTCAGTCAATCCAACTAATGAACCTCCATTGAAAGCCAACGACTCATGTCTTTGAATGTCATTAATGTATAAAATAATCGAGTGGGCTACATATTGTCACAAAAGTTGTACATTCAGTAAATTCTAATCATACATTTATAGATAAATATGTTTACACGCTTTATAGTGTTGGCACACTTCAAATGCACTGACTGTATACTAACGTAAAGCATGACATCGCAAGAACACACATTTCTCTTTGAAGGCGGCAGTACACACCAGCCCCGAATGCCCGATTGCCTACATCTGGTCTAAAATAATCACACGATTAGCTTTGTTTCTGTTGTCCCGAGTTTAATGACGCTGTCACTTCCTGGTTACCTAGGTTACAGTACCGGGCTATCTTGCGTGCGTCGCCAGTGGTAATCGAACCCGCGGCGCGTTCGGCTGGTTCGATTTCGGCCGAGTTTTCAGTACACCGTCACCGTTACGGACGTACAGTGTTTCCTCGGGTTTGATTCAGCAGCAGCGCGGCACCACAGCGAGAACACCACAACCACTTGCCAAGAAAATTACAAGTTAAAATGCAGCACGATTTAGCCACATTTCACTCAATTAGGGGTGTAGTCCTAATGTTAAGCAATAATGTTTTCACTAATTAAGAATCCATTTTAGCTCTACTGCATGCACTGGAGACACACCTGGAACCAAAAGTACCCAAGCACCACTTTAACATAAAGATACGAAGGAAACACTGGACTGAGCACATACGAAAACCAACAGTCCTTTCTTTAAGACGAGGACAAACTTTAAACCTGCGTAAAAAAATATCCGTACTCGGCCTTCACAGAAGGCAAAACGTTCAGTTCCTCTAACCCACTGCTTTATTTCAGATTCAACACTTGAAATGTACAGCATCTCTCAAGGCATGCAGACACACGTGGAGGTAATATCATGTGGGTTTTTTTTTACCATCAAATAAAAGTGTTCTGTGCTGTGCCTGTGTTTCTAATATGTTTTAATTGTTTTAGTCAGCCAGTTAAGGTATGCTAGAAGTGTGTTGGTAAGGCACCCAAACATATTTGGCAATGGCCCACTTTCTAATGGTACTGACAGGGTGACCCTGCGCATTTCTCGCCTATACTAAGAGCCTCCTCAGCGTTTGAATGGAAAACCAAAGGATATTGATTTTGTACTACAGCAGGCTGTCCCGTAACCACAGCAGGCCCAGACTGGGTCCAGCACAGTGCTGGTAATGTACCCTAACCACAGCAGGCCCAGACTGGGTCCAGCACAGTGCTGGTAATGTACCCTAACCACAGCAGGCCCAAGCAGCTGACCTGTGCAACGGAACCACTATACAAGAGAATCTACAAGAGAGGTAACATCTCTGTGGGGTTAAAAATGAACAACCCGACCTGCGTTTCCCAAAAGCATCTCGAGGCCAAGTTTGCGTGAACTGAGCGAAAAAGAAAAAACTCTCTGCTTTAATACACCTAGATCGAAGCAGTTTGAAACCCGCCGGGAACTGAAACAAAACTGGAACCAAAACGGGAAGGGACATGGAACCGAAACCACGATGACCTTAAACCACCACGACTACAGCGAAATACAGAAGAATCACTACTTGAGTTCTATTATCGGTCAATAAACAACGATGTTATTCAAGACACTTTTGGGAAACCGGCTGCTTTAAAACTGTGTAGCTTTTAACATCAATGTGGGAAGCAGAGACCCCGTTGTTTTGGAATATCTTCAAATCCAAAGAAAAAGAACATGCCTGCACACACAGTAAATAAGAATGAGATAAAAGCAGAACAGAATTGTTGTCTTTTTCATAACCAAGTTACACGGCACTCCAACATAAAAAACCCCCAAACAAAACAACCCTTTACACAAGAATTATACATTTCTTCGTGTAATTAATGAGTACTGTAAAACGATGCATTCGCTTCCTACAGATCCAAAACTGGATCAAACTCTATTTTGTCCACCGTACAGAAGAGGTACACTTGTAAACACACTATACACTGTATAGCATAGATAAGACCATATAGATAAGACCATATCTACCATGGTTAGGTTTCCTAAAATCATCTTGACACTAGGTTTATCTTTGTACTTTGGTAAGTTCATAGAGCAACAGTGAACTAGTCTAAAGATACTTTTGGGAAACCAAACTTGTAAGAGTATCCAGATCTGGCTCCAAATACCGTCTAAATGCTTTCAAATCAGCTCCTTCTCTCAGACACGCAATGCAGACTGAAGCAAACGTATTTAAGTATTAAAAGTAACTATTTGATCCAGGTCTGCTGAGTAAATGGTATAATATAATACAATACTCATATATAATTATATATAATATAATATAATACTCATATATATTTTTACAGTAATAATATATTTGTTAAAGCACAAGAAATATGTGAATGGCACAGGAACAGAGTGAAGCAGGTATCAGCAGCTAAATTGTTAAGTCTTGACTGGAACCAGTTCTTGAATGGATAAAACGTATCCGCTTAAAGCTCCAATATAGAATGTTTTAGCACATCAACTTCTGTTATATTGCTGTTGTCAGGTAAACCCCTTGTATCTCCAAAATGTTAACTTTTTAGAAATTAAAAAAAAACTAATTTGACACACTGACACCTGTGCACTTTTAAAATTACACAAAGTTCCCTGCGGGTTATGAAACATGCTCAGCCTATAAAGGACTGTGTGAACCTCCAAGTTAAGTAATGTGAAAATCACAGAAGTTGGAGCTACATGGTTCTCATGTGACAGCAGCAATATATTAATCATATACAGGGCAGGAAACCAACTTGTCTGTCCACTGACAGCCAGCCAGTGACTGTTGCTCCCCAAAATCCAGCTTTCACTATTTTACCAGTCAAATATTCATTTTGTAACAGAAGAGGTCCTGCGGGTGAAAGTGGGTTACCTGGCAAAGCAACAAACCTATCAGCCACAGTCAAAATACAGCAGCATTTGGCTAGCTTTAATTCCCCAGCCTTTACACGTGCCTAGAATCTATCGGACTTCACTTCTGATGTAGATCAATGATTGCCTTTATTGTAAATCCAGGGCGGTCTTCAGACAAAGCAGCACCAGAATATCGTCTAACAACATGGCAGTACTGAGAGTGAGTCGGTGACAGTTCTGCGAGCCTTGTGCCAGGAAAACAAGTTAAAACTCTACACTGTTGTGTAATTTCAAAGCTATGTGGGCATCACCGGGAAAATAAGCATTAAGCACTATTCTCCGGTCCGAAAAAGCGTAATTTTTACAGATACGTGGTCTTTGTCCAACAGCCACGATAAATTACTGTACAACAATGAGGCAAATCATACTACTTAAGAACAGCCACTCTCATCATGTTGCCACGGAAGGTAACTGTTGGTGAAGCAACATCTTTCCATTTTTGGTTTCCTCTCAAGACACACAGCGTTCCGCCACATGAAAAATATTCAACACAACAGTTTACTCGGTGGTCCCTTTCACTTATCAGCCACTTATCGGAGGCAAGTTCTCCAAAGACTTTGTTGGACTTAACTGGAGTTACAGGTAACTTTAGATAGCATCGGTGCTACTACAAGTCTTCTTTTGAAACGTCACGTCACACAACAGTCGATAAGAATCTCAAACTCAACTCCCGTTTTTGACTGTAAACAATCACAGCTTCTTTAGGCTGAATGTCCAACAGGAACTTCTCTTTTGCGGTGCTGGCTTCTTTCTCCGTTGTTAACAATGGTAAGGACATGCTGCCGCATGTCCCCGACAACGTTGTGAGCTTAGCGTGTGTTTTTACTGCTCGGAGAGCTGAGCGTTAGAAGTTAAAAATATTTCGACATTTAGCAAAGCAGCGCTGCACTTCAAATAAGTTCTCAATAGTCACGTAACAATAACAGGAGTCAAGACCAACACTTGTTTTGCGCCGCTTAGCTTAAAGAGGTGCCCGGTGGACTCAAGGCCTCACTTTGACTTATGTCACGCTGTCGTTGGCACTGACCTCACACACGTCCTCCTCGCACACGCCCCGACCCATCCCGAGACCGCTGAACATCCCCGACCCGTGACCCTGACCTGTGCTCTGAGAGACGACCCCTAACAGCGCCCCTGCGGCAGCCATGGGGCCGGTCAGACCGGAGCCGCTGCCGTTACTGCTGCTGCTGTTGCCGCCGGTGGCTGGAATGCTAGGATGCTGTGGAGACAGAACAGAGCTGGAATGATGCGGGGAAAGAACCGACATCCCCGCTCTCCCTCCTCCCCCACCCAGAACGCCGCCCTGACCTCCCTCGCCCGGCGAGAGCAGGAGGTGCGGGGAGGTCATCATTTCCGACCCGTCTTCTCCTCCGCCTCCCCCTCTTCTCCCTCCCTCGCCGGCCTCTCCCGGCCCGCCCCGCTTCTCGCAGTGCGAGCGGTGCCTCATGAAGCTGTCGCGCCACATGAACTTCCTGCCGCATCCCAGGCAGTCGTAGGGCTTGAGTCCCGTGTGGGTCTTCATGTGCTCCGTGAGGTGATGCTTCATCTTGAACTTCTTGGCGCAGACGGGGCAGTGGAAGGGCCTCAGGTCCAGGTGCATGTTAATGTGACGGTCCCTCATGCTCTTGTGGGTGAACGTCTTGCCGCAGTGGCACATAAACACCTTCCCCGAACCCCCGGCGCCAACTCCGCCGCCGCCGATCCCACCGCCGTCCATTCCGTCGATGGCCAAACCCCCCTGCGACGACAAGTGGACCGCTCCGTGCTCCAGGTTGGGCCCTTTAAACGAGGCCCCTGCAACTATACCGCCTGGCATCCCCAGGGGCGGCGGGGCAGGGTCCAGGGAGAGTCCGGAGGCTTGGCTGTAGAGGAGGATCTGGTTCCCCTGCATGTCCAAAGGGAAGAGCTGGGCCCGGGCTGAGGCTGCAGACTGAACTTGGCCCAGCAAGGCTGACACGGCCCGGTTAGCACTCTGGCCCTGACCCACAGTGCTGTTGTGAAGCTGCTGGGCTAACGTCTGGTCCATTAGGCTGCTTTCAAACTTGAGGTAGTCCTCTGATGACTGGCAGTAGTCCACCTGGGGATGGAGGGGAAGGGGGGTGGTTAGGTCCAACTGTGGGTCAAATAGTTTTTGCAAATAACACTTAGTGTGCAATTTAAACCGTTTGGAGTACAGGCTGGGTGGAATTTACTGCATAGTGTTTATTAATAGCTTTATAATGATTTAATAATGTATTCTTGATGTTTTTTAAAGGATGAATTAACTATTAGCTAATACGTTGTAAATGCTTTATAGTGTTTAGTTATTATAAAGTGTAACCCCCATTTTGGTTAAGTATAAAATACCATACTAACTATACTAAGATATAGTCAAAATATAAATGTAAAGACAACGTTGTTGTCAATTCAAAGTCTGCAATAATGACAATAATGAAAATAAAAAAGCCCCATTATTTCATTAACTAGACATTGAGACGTGTTAAAATGAGTGGAGGTTGCTGACTTAAAACGTTGAGGAGGACAGAGATCAATAACTTGCAGGGTTAAAGGTAATGGCACAAAAACGTTCTCAGAATTTAGCAAGATCATTCTCCCCAATCCTGTAGAGACCAGCCTCAACGGGCTGAAACCACAGACCCAGCTGACCTGCGTGTCCATGTCGGCCTCAGCTCTGCCTCCCAGCTCCCCAGACAAGCTCCTGACGTTGGAGATGTTGAAGTTGCTCCTCTCCCTCTCTCTGGCCATCTCCATCTCCCTCTCCTCCTCCTCCTCCTCCTCTTCGTCCTCGCCCCCCTCCTCCCCGGACACCACGATGAGGTCGTCGTCCTCGGTGCGTTCGGTCTTGACCACCACCCACTGCTTGCGGGGCATGATGCTGGGCTGGCTGTACGTGGGCCGCTTCTGGGACGCTTCTTCCCCGTCCTTTTGACGGACACATTTCACACATGGAAGCATTACTGAGATAGGTTACTGAAGAATGTTACTACTGATGCAGGAAAATACTCTTGTAACTCCAAACAATATTAGTGATTTTTCTTTTTACGTTTTACATTAGACTGCATTACATTTAGGCATCTACAGTAGCTGATGTTCTTATCCAGTGTGACTTATAATGAGTGAGGAACATCGAGCAGCTGTTATGGGGCCCAATGCTCAGGATGTAGCCGTTGAATCACTTCTAACAGCATCAATATTGTGTGGATTTAAAAACTTCATTTGGGATTCGACTGACATGGGGGGTGAGTAGACAATGCTGTGAAGTGAGTTTTATTAGTGAACTTAAGTATCTTGCTCAAGGATACATCGACAACTATGACCACAAGGGGGATCGAACCCAGGACCTTCTGGTTGGGTCGTGGCAGAGGATGGTTTCGATCCATCAACCTCTGGGTTACGGGCCTAGCATGCTTCTGCCACTCTGCTGCTAGACACCTCAGATGGGACTCGAACCCACAACCCCTGGCTTAGGAGTGCCTTATCCATTAGGATACTGAGTGTTTGTTGGTAGTTGCCCCCAGGGCAGATGAAACTTCCAAATTAAAACAAAATAGAATTTTCAAAATAGATAGTTAACAATCTGAAAATTAGGTTTCATTTTCTAAATTGTAGTCTTTTGGACGATAAAAGGTTTTCATCTGAGTTTAGCTTTGTGTGTGTGTGTGTGTGTGTGTATGTGTGTGTGTGTGTGTGCATTTGCCCCAGTAGACTCACCTGATAAGACGACACACCAAAGCTGTCGCTGACCCCGACTTCCTGCTCGGACACCGAGCTCATCTTCTTCCTCCTTCCGCTCCCTCCTCCTCTCCCTCTCTTCCTTTGGTGGTACAGCACTTCCTCCTCTTCCTCCTCCACTTCCTCCTCCTCCTCCTCTTCTTCTATGAGGAAGGCCTCCTCTCCACCGGAGGGGGTGCAGTAGCTGGGGGTAGCGTTGGAGCCTCCTCCCTCCCCGGACGCCCCGGTGCCGGCAACTCCACCTCCACCTCCGAAACCGCTCCCATCCCTGGGGCTGAAGTAGTTGGTGCTGCTGGGCGACTGGCTCTCACTCAGTGACGGGCGGCTGGGGGGCTGGGAGGCGCGATGGGGGTCGTTGGACCCGACAACATGGGCTTGACCAGTACTACTACCAGTACTACCAGTACTACCGCCTCCAGTGCCTGTAGAACAACCACCGCCCACACCAGTCCCTCCATTGCT
>OMKK01083192.1:0-11855 GCA_900302305.1 Polymixia japonica | reverse complement strand
CTCTCTGTCTCTGTCTCTCTCTCTCTCTCTCTCTCTCTCTCTCTCTCTCTCTCTCTCTCTCTCTCTCTCAGTATGATGCCAAGACACGGCTGGAGGGCATGTCAGGCAGCACCTCCATCAGCTCAGCTGACTTGTTTGGGGACGGCAGTGACCGTGCAGCAGGTTAGAGATGAAATAAGATTCCTGTGAGATACCAAAAGCTGTACTCAATTCCTCTTTTGTTTGATTGACACCTGTATTCATTGCATTCCTCCTCCCAAGGGGCATCGGGCTTCGACAGCGTGCTCCCCTCTGGCCCAGACATCGCACAGTTCAAACAAGGCGTGAAGACCGTAGCGGGCAAGATGGCCGTGCTGGCCAACGGTGTCATGAACACCATCCAGGTGAGAGAGAGGCAGAGTCTGATCAGTCGTTACACTGTAGGAACTGGCTTACGTACCTCTACAGTAATGTCTGGTCTGTTCTGCCAGGATCGCTACGGTTCCTATTGAAGCCTGCAGCCTCCAGCACCTACCTGTGGAATGACGAGTCTCCTGACAGACGCCTGCACCTGGACGTAGAGACGGAGGAGAGAGAGAGGAACAGGAGAATAGATGGAATGAGAGGGAGGTTGTACACCTCCTATCCACTTTTAGAGACAATTTACAGGAGTGAGACAGTATTTTCTTTTCTCATTCTAGTTAGCAGATTTGTTGTTTTATTTTCATAAAGGAAACCATTGGAGGGTGCTGTCTTTACCTGCACCAAGAGTTCTGTTGTAATTCACTGTCAGAAAAAGAATTATTGGTCTTGGATTTCAAAATTGTCAAGGTTAATTCTACTATATTTTATTCCATATAAATGAATCAATGTCTTGTTTTGGTTCATATTATCAAATATTTCTTGCTTATGTCACTTTTATTTCTTTGTGTATGTTATTGAAAAGGAGCAGTATATTAACCATTCAGCATTACGTTGATCTGGAATCCATGATCTTTCATGAACTGCATTCAGTGTTCATTTCACTTCTGTTTGTTTCATTTACATAAAGCACTGACAGCCAAGAGACGAAAGAAGAAACAAGATCTAACTTGTTGTTCGTTGTCTTTTGCATTGTGAGAGTGTCAAGAGTTCAGTGTATTGTCTCACAGACAAATTATCATCTTTTCTTGTCTATGCATTTGATATTATCTAAGCTGTGGAGATAACTGAACGGACAAACCGTTTCTGTAGTTGAATGTGAGTCTGCCTGGTGTACCTCATCTGTCTGAAGGCATGAACAGGTCTGTCCTGTCACTTATTCTCCTGAGTCATTTTTTATTTAGGAAATTTGACGAACATCTTAATGTTGGATTATTTTTTTCCTGTTGAATATGTAGACGTATAGATCAATGGAAAACAAACTTATCTTTGGCCCAAACAACATAATGAAATGGATATTGTATACCTCATTACATGAACATGCATTGTTTCCTAACCGTAACCCAAGACACTGCTGTGCTGGAGAGCAAACATGGAACACTTTGGATTCTCCGTGTTTTTGAAAACCTTTCTAGTCATTTCCCTGCGATAGAAAAGCGTTCCAGCAGCTGCACCTTATCCTGCCGTCTCACCCACACACTTAAGCGCTTAAACAGTTGGTGAAGTTGGATATATCCAGTAAGTTATATTCATTAAACTGGTGGATAAGGTGGCAGATAATTGAAAATGGCTAGATTGGTCTAATTTCAACCTCCATGCAGAAAGGAAGTGTTCATCAGGCAATATCGAACCGGTTGGATTGTCACAAAACTGCAACCCTGTCATCTTGCATTCCAGCAGACTTGACACTGAAACCCTCAGTCCTTGTGAGGATTTACCCAGTAGATGAAAATTCATGAAGCCTTATTTAATCTTACTCATATTTTCTTTGCGGCTGTGGAAGAGGTTTGGGGTCATGTTTTCCCTACTGTGGCCATGCCTGTCTTTGTACATCCCACCCATGATAAACAGTCCAAAAGAATTAATAAATGGAATAAAAGGTTGAAACATTCTGAAATATTGAACTATTTATTTGTAGGTTACAAAAAGAAACTTATGAGATATGTTAATAAAGATTGAAAACATCTGCCGTCTTATCTTGTCTTCAGTGACTCCAGTCTAGTACTCAATGAAACTTAAACCTGTGTTTGATGTCTTAGATCCAATATCTTGATCTAAATTGCATGTTTTTAAGAATGATGGAACTGTGTGAATTTGTGCTCACTCCTTGAAGCTATGGAATACAAAATATTGACTGGCAAGAAACATTTGAAAAACTAAAACGAACTAAAACAAAATCACGCAGGCTTGGGAAAAGTTGACATGGTCAAGGCAAAACTCAGAATCATGTTTCCATGAGAACAAAGAAAAATGATTATTCCCTTATCTGTGCCCAACGACAGTCTGCACTGTCCAGGTGTAAGTATTACATTTTTGTATTTACATATATCTCATTACAAAACACAACTTCACACAAACATACCATTTCTCCACATAACTTGCACATGTTCAGGCAAACAGAATTCTGGCCGTGGCTTCTTGGTCCCCACTTTCCTTCATCATGTCCTCCTTTCATACATGACCTAGAAAAGGGCATTTCTGACAAAAGCAACAGCTTTAAGAGGATACAGCTTCTAGAGGATACATGTTAATGTATATAAACCCAACTGTATCCCAATTAAAGGACATGTCACATGACATGATTGGCTCATCAGTGAGGACAACACAACCTTGAGAATGACATCATGCCTACATATTGAATTGTAGCTTCAATAACAAGCTTCAAGGACTCATTTATTGTCATGCATCTATAGGTATCTTAACTATGATGCTAGTGTATGAGCTGTCACAATTACCTTTTTCTTTTATATTCCTCGTCTGAGCCACTCGGTTGGGAAGCATGTGGTGGCTGGGGTGGGGTGGGGTTAAGCAATAGACATATTCAGAATAAGTCCAAAGGTTCTGGTTATCATACCTGCGGATGAGCCTGCAAACTCTCGCTGGAAGACCGGTGTCATGTAATGATAAGGCAGAACATGGGTCCCTACTTCAAAACCTCTCAATACTCTAGAGAGGTAATCAACTAGATAGGGTGGTAGGTGCAAGTGACACCTGAGAGGCACAGACCTGTATATAAGTAACTCTTCCTGTTCCTCTGTTTTACCTGAAAGATGAATAACACTCGACTAAAGTATAATGGCAAGATTTAGCATTGTAGTGCACTTGACCAATTTTGCATGTCTGCTTAGGGAACCTTGCAGTGAGAAATGTCCTCAGTGAGGATTCAGTGATGCTGCAATTCGCCATTTTCTGCAAGTTTGCTCTTAACAGCTCAGTTACGCACCCTGCTGTACCCTGGGTTTCACTGATCAAACCTGTGAGAAGGGCAGGTTCCATGTCAGACAGTGCGTTGTTGTTATATTGAGTGACTGCTGAGGATATACTGCTTCCTGAGGCTGTTTTCTCGTGTGGGCTCTAGACTGTTCCAGCAGCTGTGTGCTGACAGTGATAAAGGATGATAATCATTGACAAAACAACAATTGCAAGGATATTTGGCAAGACCAATGAAAAAAAACAAAACAAAACCGAACACTGATTACAAACATACGCAACAAATTATACAGAGAATAGTCAATTAAGATCACAATCTGTTCACTGTATGTACAATGGCACAAACCAGAGAACTTCAACTACCTCTTGAAGAAACCAAGACAATGTCAAATACTGTGGAGCCTCCAGAATGTAAACAGAAAACATAAAGGTAGAAATTGAGTCTCTTTCTTAACCATCAAAAATAATGTTATGCTAATGATTTAAGTTTACTTCTAAGATGTCCATCTAAATTAAAGACAGCTCTTATTAATTAAAGTTGCCAGAATAGATCATTAACCATCAGAGGCCAAGGGTAACTTTAAAGTGCTCCCTGACTGTCTGCCACGTGGGAAATCTTTTGTTAATCCTTGTGGAAATGGGGAATAGTGTCTCTGTTACTGCAGCAGTGGATTCCTTTCTTGCTGTTCATTATTTTCCCCCAGATACGTCAAAGACCTCAACATTTCCAGCAGGTCTTATCCCCAGTTGTAGAAGTAGATCTTCTGCCAGATGGGGAGGTAATCCATTAGAGGGCCTGAGCAGAGACAACACAACCATCCAGTCAGAACTACACCAGCATCAAAATACTTCAGTTTCAGTTTTACAGAAGACCATAACTCTGTGTTGCTGATATTTAGGATAGGAGAGAAGGGCTGCTCCCATCAATGTATGTTTCTTCCTTTACATTACATTAATGTTTATTATCTCACATAATTATTATTTTTCCCCAATACATTGTTGCTAGTCACCAGTACATTATGGGATGAGGTTAAATGTCTTTAAATGCATATGGATGTGGAAGTCAGTGTTTGCAACACAAAGTAAACAAGTAAATACTTACGTGCTACAAGGCCTATGCCTGGAACATGATCAGCTAGAAGTCTAAGCAGGAATAAAATCTTTGCCCTAGGTACAAACAAGTAAAACCAAGCACAGGAATGAAGGAACAACTATTAAAACACATTTACAAAACATTTTAAAATTTTAAAAAAGGGGAACATGACAATAAAGTCACAATTCTTAATGTGGTACATTAATGTTGCACATGAACCAGAGAGACAGAGACACTTACTCTGAGTATCTGTCATAGAAAGGTGAACGAAGAAGATAGTACAGCAGCAGGAAGGCTCTCCTCCTCATCTCTGCTCTTTCCCAGCGGTTTTGAAACTTGGCATCACTGAGCAAACCGAAACTAGGGAAAATATGGTATGAAATATACGTGGTATGAAATGTCAATTCCAGGTTTTCCAAGGCTCACGTCATAAAACTGTATCGATGTGACCTGAAATGTGACTTTGTAGAGTAAAGATTTTGTGTGAATGTGTAGGTGGGACATTTCTTGGTTCCAATTAGTAAATTAATAACAATATATTATAAGGGAAGCACTTATTTACCTGGAAAGTTCTAAGGCCCCTGAGATGAGCCAAGGCTTCCAGGACTTGTTTCCACAGAGTCCAAGACAGAGCACTGCATTTGTGAAATTTTGCTTTAAGAAAAAACAATCCCTTCAATGGCACGTCTTGACAAAACACGTCTTTATCTGGAGGACGTCATGTAACACGTAGACAATCGGGGAAGGATACAGTGTACAAGTGGTTTTCCGATGTATATGGACTCCGCTATCGTCTCCTGGAGCCCCAAGTCTGTGGGACTGCTGCAGAGCTCCTCCTTCAAGCTGCTCCTCCTCTTCTCCTGAGGTGGTGCTCCCCACAGTCTGGCCTGCAGGGAACGGCCTGACAGATCAAGAAGGTAAAGACGTTGAGAGAAATGAGACAGCGTTTTCCTCAAGCTACTGTCAGTCATGTATTTAACAATATGGCAGAGTGCAGTACGGATGGTATATCCAGAGGTGAAATCTGAGCCATCCATCCCACTTTCAAGCCATTTGAGTCCTGCAAACCCAAAGGTTATCAAAGTACCTTTGGAATTCAAATTCAGTCCTAACTAAACAGCAATAGTAAGATCTTTTCCTAGTCCTACCACTCCCTAATGGCTTCATGACCCGTCCTGATCGCTGGCCAACAAAGCAGGTGTCATCTCGGTGCTCCTCAGGATGGTCATCTATGCAGGAGAGAAGACAAGTAGATTATTATGTGCCTTGGTCATGAAGGAGGGTAGCAGAGCATCATTCACCCCACTTCAGATGTCACTGCTCGAAGGCCCTACAGCACTACTACCTGTGGGGCTACAATCAGCCCATCACTGGCTTTGTTTAATCCATTAGATTGAAAATATTTTTCCATTTTCAAATAACTTGAATAACTTGTTGATACTGGGATTTACACTTTGTGACAGCCTCATTTTTTTTCAGTGGATTTTGAAACTGTAGTTTGGTTGTGTTGTTTAATTTGGAGCAAAATTGACCTGTTCTTCAAGTTATGTTGGGATCAGCAAGTACTTCTCTATAGAAAACCTGTGTATAATTGATATATTAGAATATGAGATTGGAGCTTCAGCTGGACAGGACCAGCTGGACCAGTTTTCAGTGATTTAAAAATGTGTGCTAATAATTGTGGGCAACTGAATATCTTTGTTGACAGACAATCAAATGCATTTTAGCTGTGACAGCTGGTAGCTAGCTGGTAGGGCTGTATGGTGCAGTCCATAGGGTGGCCAGGCCTTGAATGTATGTACAAACATTGTTATGAGAGCAGGGTTTCATTTCTGGCTATGGTGCTTTTTGCATAGTGATCCTTATGCTCATTATAACTGACCTCCGTTACCAAACTCTGCTTCTCTGTCAAGAGGGATTATGGGAGGTGAAGTCTGGATGCCAGATTTGTACCACAGAAGAAGCAGCATTCGCAAAATTGCCCTGTAGATGAATGTGGCAAGAACATTTGATTAGGGAAATCAAAATGTAAGAGTTGTACATGGGACGTGTGACTTATTCCCATGTTTTCTTATACTATTCATACTATCTGGTTTATACATAATAGGTTTGTTTGTGTGTGTGCGTGCAATATTATTTCTAGATTAAATGTGAATAATTTCCATGTCTGCATGTGTGTAAATGTGTGTCAATGATGCAAAACTTGGAGGGCATCATCTGTCAATTATTTAAAAAGGCCAGGATGGAGGAAGACATACTTGGCAATTTGGATGAGGCCAATGATGAGCCAGCGCCCTGCGTCACCCCAAAGTTTAGTGGCACCCATCTCCAAGAAGACCTCCACGTACTCCAAGACAGACAGCCAAGTGAGGAGTCTCTGCTGAGAGATGGACTGAACAAACACACAGCAGAAAAGGTCAAATCTAGCAGAACCTCTCTGGGAGCAATTCTCTTTTTAGGACTAAATGTTTCTCTTGTACTCCAAATGTATCAAATACATTCATGACTATTCTTTGTCATCATCTCTTTTCTTCTCTCCTAGGTAATCACATGGGCCTGTATGGTCAGTAACAAAAACATCATTAGCGTCTCTGTACAAAGGGAATGGGAAAACAATCGTATGGCGCTCACCATAGGGAGGCTGTATCTGAGGGCTTTACGTAGAATGCCATCGTTAAACAACACCAGAAGATTGGAAGCAGAGTACACTGAATAGGACATAAAACAATGAAGAGGAAGGTCGTCAAACAACATTTTGATAATGCTTTGAATACACCAACTTCATGTTGGTATAGGCTAGTTTGTACTACTTTAAATGACAGGGACATTATTGTATGTGGTGAATTACACTTGTCATTATCTTTTATTTTATTTTCTTAGGTCAATGTTTGGTTTAATCATGTTCGATGTTGTTATTTTATACTTTTACCCTATGTAAGGTGACCTTGGGTGACTTGAAAGGCGCCTAAAATAAAATGTATTATTATTATTATTATTATTATTATTATGAGTTGGTATACAGAATCTAACAATTCTTTGTTTGTGAGAGAAAGGGAGAAAAAGAGAAAGAACAAATCCATCATTTATGACTAATAACTATTTAGTCAATGATAATAATAATAATAATAATAATAATATGATACTTTATTGATCCCTTGGGGTTTGGCTTGCCCCCATCCACAGAGAGGCCAAAGTGCAGCGTTATCTATGGAACAGATCCTACAGAGCTGGTAGAAAGTTTGCATCTTGCTCAAAGACACTTCAGCAGGGTGGCTGCTTGGCAACACGGGGGATACAACTGTGGTGCACAGTGCCTTACGTTTCAGAAGGTGTTATGAACAGATTTCATCATAAATTGTGGTTACAAACAAATGAATGATAAAATTGTCAGTTTTTTCCATTTTTCTTTTTAGCACGTACAAAAGTCACAGAGAATGTGTTATTGTGGTCAAAAGATGTATTATTTGTCTGCTTTTATACTGGGTGTAAACAAATAATGTAGTTATAGACCTAAAGTATCAGTTGCGATTTGATATAATCATGGACATTAACATGTATAGGCTATCTGAATGCAATTAACTAATTAATAGAATGTAGATGTTCTTGATGGCACAGATGCCTATCCTAGTGTAAAAGTGAAAAGTAAATATGTACTTACCTAATTCAGATAGTGCATGGGAATCCGCAAACCGCCCTGCAAAATAAGATTCATAACATGTTTTTCATCGACATAATCATTAGGTTTTAGTTGATGTAAGTGGTAACATGGAATTTACCAAGCAGTCACATGTTGTGTATTATGTGTAAAAGGGACACAACCATCAGGCATAACTGTTGTAAAGTAGAACAGGATGATAACTGAACGTGTTTCTGCTTCTGAGGACACGAATTAACTAATAAGTTCTGCGATGCTATTAGCTTCATGTAATGTTAATAAACTAGAATATCTTACCTGCGATGAGGTAGGACAGTGTTCGGACCGTACTCTCAAACTGTGCTGTGGAGGCTGGGTTTTTCGTGACATACTCGCTGTAACGTTCATAAATGCGAGTCAGTTTATCAATGTAGGCTTTAGACATTTCAACTTCAGAAGTTGAACGTTAGTTACACGACAGACAAACACAAATAGTTTGATTGCGGTCGCTTTGAGTTCATCAAAACACCTTCCACCTGCCGTAAAACAAAACTTCCGCGTCGGTGGTCCCACAGTCAATTATGTCCCCGTTATCCAAATCAAACACATCGTTCCGACCTAGCTGTATACGCCTGTTCTTCCGGACACGTTGTTGTTGCATCAGCATCCATCTGATCCGCTTGCAATGTCGAACTCAGGAGAGCAAGGTAAATACTATAGTTTATTTATCTTGTTGGTTGGTTAAGTGAACATTTGTTTTAAGGTTGTGATGGTTAGTATTTATATGTCTGACGTTGGGTTATGTTAGTGAACAATGCTCCATATGAACCGCCTAGCAGTAGCGTTAAGTCAGTCTGTAGGTAACAGTGTAATGTTGACTTTAGACAGGTGATGACAGCGTCTTGCTTTAATTCACCTTGACTTTTGTTCCTTCACTTCTATCAGTCACGACAGCAACATGTTAAAATATATGATCTATGTTGTTGTTGACACGGTTCCTCTGTGTTGTTGCGGTGCAGACTGGTGTTAAAACACATGGATCATATGAAGCACATTAATAAACCCCTCAGGGATGTTCAGCTTACTGTTGTCCTTTTTATTGTAAGAGATCGTCTCATGTGTCTCAGGTTCAGTTTTGTTTCAATTGGTTTTAAGATTGGGTATAATGGTTGTCGTTTATTTATGTTTTTCAGAAATACACAGTATCTGTTTGGTTTCTATTTGTGTTTTCTTCCTGTCCTGTGGGGAGGGTCGTGAGGTTAGTTTCTATTTGACTTGGTAGTTATAGTATTTGACTGGTCATGTTGCGTCTATGTGGACATTATTACATACATATTACATACATTGATATTGAATATATTATATTCTAGTTAAATAGTCGAACCACGTGTTACTGGGAATGTAACATTATTCCTGGGCCGCTTCACACGTTAAGGCACCGATTAAACAGTTAAGTGGCAATAAGTCATTTATTGTTGTATTTTTTTGTTTGTTTTTCGGTGTTCAGTTTTCTCTCGCTTTCTTTTTTCTCGTCACTTCTACTGAATGGTTGATTTTCCATGCTTAGTTTGCCAGTTCTATAACCACCATGGATCTATAACCACCATATAAACACATATCTGCATATTAATGTAGAATCTGTAGGCAACGCAACAAGATTTTAGTATCGGAAGCGTTCTGGTTTCCGTTTGTAGTCAGTTTGTAGTCCGAGTAGTATTGACCAGTCACGTTTGAGCGGGCTATGGTTGCGTGCAGGTAAACAGTCCGTGTGGAGAACAGAACAGGCGGAACACATTGTCCTGACGACGATTTAGCGTTTTCTTATCTTTATTTGTAATTCTATCTTTTTATTAGCTTTGTAATTTAATCAAAAGTCTTGGCTACACCGGAACCCCCGAAATAATCGTCGCTACCCCCAGATGTATATCCATAGATATACATAGAGATGTTTTATATCTGGGTATAAAGTCATCAGACCGAGAGCCGATGGTTCTGAGATTGGGGCCATGACGTCACACCACGACGCAGCTGACCCACGTTTCTATAAAGCTTGAAGAAACAGGAATACCTCGTTGGTCAGGGACAATATTAACTTCAATATTGATGACCAACCAATTGAAATGGTTATCTTTCACGCATGGTATTCATCAGCCCCAGATTATGTTTTTTTCTTTTGAAAGTGACAGTGTAGACTATTATAAAAGCATTTGTGACAGTAATTGTAAACCACTTATGCACTGTAGTCATTGAGTCATTGGAGCTGTCACAGTTCTGTAAATGTCATATTTTGATGTTGCCAGCCACTTGGTGCAAAACCTCAACATCTGTACCATTGTTTATAAAAGTAAAAAAAAGCCTATTAATTTTCAAGATAAAGCATGACTCTGAGAGGTGAAACAAAAACAGAAGGATCACAGTCACAATTTGAATATCCTATACCCACAATTAAATGTAAAAAATAGCTCTTTGATGTGACTCTCCTTGTACGATTGGGACACACAAGATTTTGGATCTCTTCATATGAGTGAAATCCCAACTAGCCAACATGTCTCTTAAGAACGGCAGGCCTTAAGCCCATCTGCCGAAGGAACCTAGTATGTTTGCTTCATAACCTAAAGTGAGTTTCAGGTGTGACATGCTGTGCACACACAAAGGTCTTTGACATCACTGCTGTGTACGTAGGCCATAGCTTTGACTCCCCTGATAACTTGACCTGACTATCCTAGATGAGTAAAAAGTCTTAAGGTGCTTTTAGTATTTTCTCGGGCTGCTACAGCCTAGTCGGTAATTATTTGCGAATATTTGCCCTCTTGTCTCTGCAGCCTTTGACTATGGCTTCTTGCTACAAATAAAAGAGGAGCCTGCGTTGGCAGGGGCCCTGAATGAGTACCTGGCCACCCGCAGCTACCTGGCTGGGTTCAGCCCTTCCCAGACAGACCAGGCAGCCTTTGGGCTCCTCCACAGCCCCCCAGCTCCACAACATGTCCACGCTCTGCGCTGGTACAGACACATAGCAGCCCTGCAGCAGGACCTCAACCCTGAGAGCAGCAGTGAGTAGACAGTTCAAGGCATGTGGCCTGAACAGGTTGAGGACAGCCCACTGACCCATATCTGCAGGCCTAGATGTCTAGGCTTTATGAGGTCCCCAAGGCAATGTAACCCAGGCCTTGGCTCAATTAGCCCTAATTTCCATCAACTATGTTAATAAGTGCAGCTCTAACTTGCTTTTCTGCAAACATTTTCTCCAAATGTCCAAATTCCAGAGATATGTGAGAGGCCTTAGAATGAATGTAGCCTTTGCTTTAACTTTCCATGTCAATTATATCATCATATCAACATGTAGGGCAGAGGGTTTTTGTCTCAGTCAGTTCCCCCACCCCAGGGTGTTAAAGAGAGCTGGTTTATCATTGTTTAAACAACATGGTTGTCAGCTGGGACAAATCCCATTCCACATGTTTTTTTCCCAGAAACATTTTGTTTTAAAATAGACAATTAACCAAAGATAGTCCACACACCTCACATCAGAATCCCTATGCAAGGATCTGCAGTAAAGTATGATGGTGCATGTGTTCAATGACGTAGTTTGTGCTGTCTCTAACAGGTGTTTGAGCCTGCCTGCTGTGATGTTGTGGCTAACTGTTACTTGGTCATCTTCTGGCTTAACAATCTACATGCATATAGTTTAGTTGAATGCAATAAGCTACATTCCTCTGAGAGTAAGAGGCAGTTTTTTGTTGTTGTTTTTGCAGACGGCTAATAGAGAAAGCACACAGATGTCCAAGCTATTCGCTTTTTTAT
>OMKK01083190.1:0-10656 GCA_900302305.1 Polymixia japonica | reverse complement strand
TGTGGATTACCTAATTCTACACAAACTTGTAGAATCAATGTCAGACTGATTACAAGCTGAAATTAAGGCAAAAGGTGGACGTACCGACTATTGAGAAATGTTGACTTTCTGTTAATATAAGCAACAAGTTTTTACTTATGTTAGTAAAAAATGATGTAATCTTGCTTCATATATATCAACTGAGTAAATATTTTGTTAGTTTTCAATGAATAATGAAAACAAACAGATCTTGGTAGTCGACTCAGACTTTTGGACCCCACTGTACAGTATATGATTGGAGTATTTATTGCCAAATGGATGTTGGTGAATAGACAAGCTAGCTCTCTCGCCTCCCTTTCCTCTTTGTCCATCCTGTGACCAACACACTGTAGAGCCTTATTTTACAAATAGAAAATGTAATAACTGACAGCTCTCTGTCCAATCAGGTTTTAGACCTGAATGACTGAAGGTCTTTTTACCCAATCAGGTTTCAAGAAGGATTACCCTTACCCCCATGCCCATACGCTTTACTTCCTGGAAGCGGGGGATGTTCCCTGTAAGCTCCGCCCAGAACAGCTCAGAGCCAAGATGATCATGTTCAGTTTTGGCAATGCTCTGGCCCGTGCACACAGACTCTACGGGGTAAGAACACACACACATGCACACTGCACAGAGTGAGAAGGCACATCCACATTATATCAATGAGACCACATATTCTCTCTCTCTCTCTCTCTCTCTCTCTCTCTCTCTCGCTCTCTCTCTCTCTCTCAGGCCCAGCCTCAGTGTGTATTAGACCAACCTATCACAGTGCAGGCAGTGGGGACCAATGGTAGGGTTTTCCAGTTTGTTGTTTTCCAGCTCAACACCACAGATCTCAGTGACGACAAGGGCATCAAGAACCAGGTGCAGTATAGTTATTATTGGCTGTATTTCTTTTAAAAATTTCTCTAATGTCATGGCTTGAATTGAGGGGGGGCTTGGGGGTCCACCATAGTATTATGGTTGTAATAACAATAATGACAATAAATTATCAATTCCTTTTGGGGCATATAATAGTGCTTCTTATTTGGCCTGTAGCAGGAATAAATGTGTGAACCATGCCTGTCTTTATGTTGCTGGTACTTGTGTTCTGCCTGCGATCACAGTCAGATTGGCTGATCAGGCTCTCTCTGCATAGATAGCAGATGCTGACCAATCAGAATCCTCCTAGGCAACAGAGTCATGAACGGGTACAGATACAGTTCTTAACGTTAACAAACCATGAGAAAGAAGCTCCGGTAAATAGTTTAAGTATTGATATTACAAATAATAATTTGAGTTGGTTATTAAACAGATTAGATTAGCAGCATGACATGAAAATAAAGAATTAATTAATTAATGTCTTTGTTCATTCATTCATTCTACTTGGGGGCAGGAATTTGATGCTACCTGTTTTTAAGGACTGACTCTAGATCAGCTGTCCTTTAATGATGCCCTAGCTGTTTTTCTATCGAGCAGCTTTTGCAATAACTCCATAGTGCTGATCCAGAATCAGTACTTAAAAGCAGGTAGCATCAAACTCCTGCCCCTAATTATACTTATACTCTTATACTGAAGAGCAAATACACTGATATTCACCTCTCCTGCTGGACTTACAGAATGGTTGCACTGAGTCAAGAGACCTTTCAAAAGACATCAGAATGTTAGTGTTTTATCAATAGTCTGCACATGGTGTTGTTCCTCCCAGACACTTGTTTCTAAGTAGGGCCAGACAGATACAAAATCACGCACCCTTGTCTGCTATTTGCCCAAACCTTTTTTACCCGGTCAATATCGGCATAATAACTGTGATTTTAATTGATATAGAAACATATGTTGTTGTTTTTTGAGTGATGTGGAAAAAAGGACCTGTTGCCAGAAAAAAAGTATAAGTACCCAAATCGGTAATTTCGTGATACGTTTTGGATGCTGAAATCCCTAATCAGGCTGGCTCTGATATTCAGGTAGAAAGCAGCCTTACTGTGTTAACCGTTATCTGTCTGCTATTAAAATACGCCGTGTCGTCTGCAGGTGTGGGTGGATGAAGACGCTCTGCTCTATGACTACGCTAAGGTCCGCCCCCTTATCAAGAAGAAACAGGTGAAGGTGAGACAAAGATCAATCTGTCACTTTCTGTCACTTTCTATCTAGCGCTTTCTAACTCTCTGTCTTCTTAATCAGTTGATCAGTCAATAAATCAGTCGTTTGTGTAAACGACCACTAAATCGAGCCATTGTGCAGCCAGCCAGAGGTTCACTTGGGTTGACAGTATTTGTAGATTAGTGTTGGGTGATTCCATGAATACATCGGGGATCGGCGGTCGAATTCCCTTGTCGAATTTTTCGGGCAATTTTAAAGCACCAGGATCTTTGTTATGTGTTGTGCAAGACACTCAAATGGGGAAGCACACGCAGTAACCAAAACAATGCTTTGTTTTATTTATACAATATTTGATTTTAAATGTAGTAAGTATTTAGAGCCAGAGAGATTTAACAGAGCCTTGTTTTGCTATGCCTGCGTTGCTGTTGCTACTGGTTCCTAATACAACGTGACCTGATACCTGTTTATCAGTTTTATTTTCTACTGTATAGTCTAGCATTCAAAATATGGCTGCTCGCCAACTGACTGCCGTTTATTTCTTGTTGCGCAATGTAAACTCTCAGCTGGCAAGTGCCGGAGAACTCAACTTAATACTATTGGTAAGTCCAAAGGTATTCAGTCATTGCTGGCAGTAGTGTGGTGGCAGGCTGGCTGGCTGGCTGGCTGGCTGGCTGTTTTTCAGGGTGTGGGTTCCCTCAGTGGTCCCAGACCATGGGACATGTTTTAACTAGTGAGGGGTTTTTAGAGACATTCTGCTGGATCAAAGATAAAGAGGTGAGTCTCAAATGTTCCACAGACTCCCAGGAAGTGAGTCAGAGTGAGAGTGAGAGACTGTATTATTTTTATTCAAAATCTGACCAGCATAATTACTTTGTGAGGCAGCTGGACTCGCAAGATGACGAGTTCACGCGATAATCGCGATCACGAGAATCCATCTTGTCAGGCTTCAAGTTAATTCGATTGTGGCGGAACCTCAGCTTTTTCAAACCAATCGGCGTCCTATGAGTAACTACTGGCAGCTACGGGCGTGGTCTAGCCTGTGGTTTAGCCTGTGATAGACAGATAGATTCATCTAATCACCTGCCAAGTGTTTTTTGAACGTGCCTGCCGTTTTCCAAACAGTTTCCAAGGATGACTTCTCAGATGGTTCTGTGTAACAACATCTGTGTCAGGTTGCCAGCATAATAGATCTTATACTAAATACTTCTGAGATGTGAGATGATTTGACCATTAAGGAGAAAACCCTCAATTTATTTTCTATGGAAAAAAACATATTAATATTAAGATAATTGGTCTCTTTCAGTTGTAAATAAGTATTTATTTTTTTTCCTAGGCACCTGTTGCAAAGAGTATTCATGTAGATCTAAACAAGGCAGAGATAATTGGCTGTTACAGTACATTTTTAAACCGGTTTATTACCAGCATTAACCTCCATCCACAGCCTAAAGTACTGATTGTGATTTTAATTCAACATATACAAAAATGAATCTTTAAATGTTAAGATAATAGAACAGATAATTCTGACTGGTCCTCGCTGTTATTCTTCTATCCATACATGTTCCCGACGGTTATAGGCTACTTCCTGGTAGGAGTCGAGTGAGACATTTGGTGACTGACTGGTCTTCTTTACCATGTGTCTCTGTGTAGGTACCAGCCGGCCTGTCAGGATACCAGCCAGACACATTCAGCAAGTTCCTGGCTCTGTACCTGCACGGAGCAGTCTAACACCACCTGCCTGACGGACTGTGTGTAGATTAACATGTTCCTGTTTTGACTGACACTCTGTCTGAGCAGTTCTGACGGTGAACTGATGTTCCACTGGATCACTGGGGCTGTGATCACTCGCTCTGGTTTTCCTTTGACCTTTGAACTTACTCATGATCTGGTTCATTACACGTTATATATATATTGTTGTTATACAACTCAACTCATCCACAGACAAAACAAACCACAGCTTTTCGTGTTCATAGATCGTCTCTGCTCTTTACCCTGAAAGGTCACACAATAAAAGATTCCCATTATTTGAAATATATACCCAAGTGTGTTGATTTTTAAAAAAAACTTTTATGCTGTGGTATGCAGATTTCCTTCTGTCAGATATCCTTCCCTGCTCAACCGATCATTGTAGTTACGACACCGAGGACGACGCCGAGGCTCAACGCAAAGTTAGGATTTGGGAGGTGAACCTCTGAGAGCGACGATTACCCACAAACCCCTTCTCTATGTCAATACATAGATGTTTACCATCACTGAAGTATATCCCAGCCTTCTGGGAACCAGGCTCATTAAAACAATGGTCATCTTTCCATGTGAGGACCTGCTGGCAGTAGACCTCATTTTGGTTTCTAGGCCCAGAGTCAGAGTTTAAGAACATAGTATATTTATAAACAACAAGGACTCATTTTCTCTGCAAACCCTTACGTTTGGTTACATTTATGCCTGGTAGTGGTAGGATGTGGAATAGGCCTACTGTTATGTCTCACATCAAAATACTACATTCTTCAAACCTTTAAAGTTAATACGTTACTGTCAACGTCCTGCAGAAATGTAACGAGAAAAAGTCAGTAACCCAACGGTTATTTTTATTAGCATGGTGACAGTTTGAAATGCATTTTAGATAGATTTGCCTGTCATTACTCTTTCTACAAGTAGCCTACATACTGGAGATAGAGCGTTACTCTGTCAGACAAAAGCACTATACAGCAACTAGACATCTCTTCATCTCAAATTAACATAATCCTCTAACCTGACAAATGTGTCATCTCAGTATGTTGCTGTCAAGGTAGCCCGCATCAGAAGTAGAAACATTGTAGCACAACGCAACAATAAAAGCACGTCCATGTCCTTTAATGATGCCCTACGCGATTTTTGTATGTCAGCCTATAATTAAAATAGTGGTTGGTGCTGCATTGCAGTCAGTGTGTGAAGTCAGCAGACTGACCTGGGTCCGCCGTACAACCCCAAGGCACATTCAGGTGAAGGCTGTAAATCAGCCAGTAAAACAGGCATGCAAACAATGCGACAGGTCTGGAAAATGGCTACCTAAATCTTTTGCTGGTAACCTAGAGATTAAGTTGCAGAATGAGTTACAACTGGGATTCGGTTCATTATGTCAGAACTATAGTTTGACCATCCGGGACCGTAAGGTGTGAGGTTTCAAAAAATACTGACATATTCGCCAAGATCCCGTTCAGCCTCTTTAATTCAGTCCGAGGGGAGGGGCCAGTACGTTTCCCAACTCTCCAACAGCAGCCTGAAGCAAACCCGTTCCCCGACGTTTACAGCACAAATAGGACCTGGACAAGGACCCGAACAAACCCAAAACAACACGAACTCTGCAGGTAATTCAAGGAACGATCAATGCATCAGGGTTTTATTTCTCTACACATGTTAGACACTGTACTCTGCACTACATGCATTTCTCGGTTGTTACGTTTTAACTTTGCGCTGTTACAAAGTTGCCACATATTTCAAACTTCAAAAAGATGCAGAGTTAATTAAGGTGCACCACATTTAAAACCCCACTTTAGTTTTTAATCCGCTGCAGTTTGTACAAGCTTTATTAAGCAATTTCAACAACTTTCCATGTTAGATAGTTGGTAAAGAGTGATATTTTAATGTTGAATGATTAGACGTTTTACTTTTAACGTTAAATTATTTTCTGTGCATGAGTGATGTCTTTATGTTTCATCTGCACTTATTATTTCTACCGATAGCTCCAGATTAAGGCGAATATAAAATTATAATTTGTGATCTGTCACATGCACTTGTCCTCAAATGAACAACCTTGTTTACAGTAGTGGAGTTTAGTTGAGTTTGCTCAGAGATGTAGTGCTCAAAATGTGACGTTGAAAAGCCTTTAACGTGGAGAATTGACTCTAAAACCTTTAGGTTATAAACCAGGTTAAAGTGTTATATTACAAGTAGAGGGAGGAACTTGGGTGTGCCAATAAAAGCACCATAATGTGGGGACCAATTTTAAATATTTCCAGTCCTACCTCAGATACTGACCAAGTTTATGAAAAATCACGTAGTATAAGAGCCTGGTGTTTATAAGAGTTATGAAAAATGAATTCACCCTTCATTCAATCAATGCACAAATGCACTCGTTTGCAGTTAAAGGGGAAGTTCACTTTGCAACACTTCACCAGCCTCCAGGTGGCAGGTCTCAGCCTTGAAGCAGATTTGACCTGGTGGCCAACGGTGGTACTGCAGCCTGAAATTCACCTGCAGCCCAAAAGGCTTTTTTCCTCATAGACAGCCATTGTAAAAGACAGTCCTCTAAAACTGTTCAGAAGATACCTACAACACCACATAATACCTTAAAACATTCTGTGAATTATGTATTTTTTAAACATGAAGGCCGATTTCTTTAAAAATCACTCAGAGCCTTATAAAACCTTGTTTTTTTGTGTGACATCACCTCAGGGCACAGGCCAATGAGGTTCCCTCGTGGTCGTGCGGGAAACGTAAGCAGACGCTACTGCGCATGACCAGGAAGTAAAAAAAATGTTTTGCTTCATGCGCTGGGTGAGCAGCTTTCGTTCAAATGAATGGGCGGCCATTTTCCCGTTCATCCTCCAGTTATTATAGAACCTCCTTGGTTTTCACACCAACCTGGGGTTTAGTTTACTGGATTCGTGAGATCACGAGTTCACATGAGAATCGGGATCACGAGAATCCATCTTGTCAGACTTCAAGTTAATTCTATTGTGGCGGAACCTCAGATTTGCAGACCAATCAGCGTCCTATGAGGAACTACTGGCAGCTATGGGCGTGGTTTAGACCGTGATAGACGGTGATAGACAGATGGTTCATCCAATCACCTGCCAAGTATTTTTTGAAAGTGCCTGCCCTTTTCCAAACAGTTTCCAATGAAGACTTCCCAGATGGTTGTGTGTAACTAACCAGCTGGTGTGTCAGGTTAGGGTTTAGTACACACCTCAGACAATTTAAAAAAAAGTAACTTAGCTTTTTTAGGTTTTCGTAATTTTCCATGAAGTCTCAGCCCATGAACTAAAACTTACACTGTTTCGGTAGTGACATGAAAATGTGGGACAATTGTCAGATGTGTGTCTGTTATATGTGCAACATTTATGAGTTATTAGTTATTTTTATTAACATAAAATGTTGACAGTCTGATTCAGCAAAATATTGTGGTCACTACCAAAAACTGTCATTACTTATTATATTATATATTATTGTGTTTTGGTGACAATTTTTGGGAGAGGAAAAATATTCCAATATTCTGTCTGAAAATACAATATGAGAATCAACAGTTACTAGAAATGTGTACCTTGGATATTACACAATTTACATACATACAAAGTTTGGGGGAAAAGACACATTTATTTCAAAATGTTTCCAACTCTGATTTTGAGCCAATTCTGTAGAATGGCCCATATACAGTGTAATTAACTGTGATGTAAGTTCACATAGTGTGTAATCTGGTTTTGTTAAATATTAACCAAATGAAGTAACTATCAGAAAATAAATGCTGCAACTTTCATTAGAAGGACAATATCAGTCATGGGAAGCAGGAACACGTGTTTACAATGTATATAACATGGAGGTTGATGTTGAATGGGGCTTCTATGGAGCAGGGATATTGCCTACCCTGATTACTGTAGGTGTATAAAATAGCCTAGAAGTAGATATAATAATCTTGTATCAGTGTTTCAATGTTAGATTGTGAAAAAATATTGAATTGAAATTGTATAAATGTAGAGGAAGCCATTACTATTATATATTATTTCAACATCACTGTCTGACGTCATACCTCTTGTGCAACCCACACTATACTGACCAGTGAGTAATGGGATTTGTTTTTTAAAAAGTGTTTAGCAAGAAGATTACAATTAGTACTCAAATTATTATTATTATTATTATATTATAATTAAATTTATAAACATGTCATCTGGTCTAATTTTGTTAGGTATGTTGAGTCCTTCCTAAGTCACAGCATACTATAGGTTGAATGAAAACACTGTAAGATGTGTGTTGTCACACACCCTGTGTACACTTGATGACTCACTGATTCATTCGGTTAAAACCAAGGACCGCAATGGAAATAAGTCTTGACTTTATTGTGCCTATCTTTGAGTGTCATGTTTGCACTTTGCTCTGTTTTTGCACTTTGCTCTGTTTGCACTTGTATTTCAATGTCTAACCGTCAAATCAAATCAAATCAAAGTACTTTAAGGCAAATGTTTCTGGAAAAAGTCCACTGTCAATGAATAGAAAACTGAATTTGTCAGTTGGTGTCCATATCCCTGGCTGCTATCGCTGAATGTCACTCACAAAGAGTGTCTCTCTTGCTTCTAGCTTCTATCTCTAGGTGTTCATGTTCACAAATCAAGACTGAACGGTCCACGATCTAAATTCTGTTTGAGTACTAACCCAAAAGGTCAAACCAAAGCAAGTCTCAAAGTCTCATCACAAACAGAAACATTAGACATGATCTTCTGCCCTCAGCTTCTGGGATGAGTGGTCCGGAGAAAGAGGAGGAGGAAGAGGAGGAAGAAGAGAGCGTCAACCCAACGGAGGTGAAGATGAGTCAGATAGTGATGCCATGCCATAGCAACCATCGCCAGGAGCTCAGCGTGGGACAGCTGCTGAAATGGATGGACTCTACCGCCTGTCTCTCCGGTAAAGTGTGTGTGTGAGAGAGAGAGAGAGAGAGGGCGGGTGTGTGTGTGTGAGTGAACATAGCTGTGACTGTGAGATAGCGATATGATGTCAATGACGATTAGTCACATGGATTTAAGAATTCTGAAACGCTTGAATGTTTTGTGTTGTGTCAGGTTATGTGAGGGTGACTGTGTGTGTGTGCGTTCATATGGGTGCATCTCTGATATACAGTATGTTGTAACCACTGCTAGCCAGACAGGCAATTACACATTTTTTGTTTCCCGTCAGCTGAGAGGCACGCCGGTTGTCCCTGTGTCACGGCCTCGATGGATGACATCAATTTTGAACACACCATCGGGTCAGTGTGTGTGTGTTGGTGTGGGTTTGGCCTCCTGAATTTGTTGTTATGGGTGTGTTTGAGCAAGACTGCTGATGTATTGTGTTTCTAAATGGCTTATGGGTATGCTCATTCTTCCTCTGTCTCCCTGTCTCTCTGTCTCTGTCTGTCTCTCTGTCTCCCTGTCTCTCTCTCTCTCTCTCTCCCTGTCTCTCTCTCTCTCTCTCTCTCTCTCTCTCTCTCTCTCTCCCTAGTGTGGGTCAGGTGGTGAATATCAAAGCTAAGGTCAACAGAGCCTTCAACACCAGTATGGAGGTCAGATCTATTCACAAAATACAGTATTCTTACATTATATCACTCTTATGCTATAGCCACGTTACAAGTTACAAACATACACAGACAAACACACAACAAGACAGTTGTTCCTCTAGTAATTGCAATATTTTTAAACATATTCAGATGCCGTAAAACTTCAATTAATATCCCGGACGTTTATTTGCTTCAATCGCTGAACTCAACCGGACTATATTTGGGACAGACGTCTATATGAGACAGGCCTTTAATTCATTTATACCGTAGCTTACTATTGAACTGTTTATTTAAACCAGTATGACTATTACTTGTATAAAAATTAAGCTAATTCTAATTGAGACCGGCCTTTATTTGTCAAAATGTGGAGCTACACCCGACCAGTAGAAGAGACTCTGCGTTTATTTGGGACTCTGCTTTTAATTGAAGTTTTACAGTATATTTAATCTCTGTTGTTGCTATGATTGTTCTGTCCAAGAAGGCATCATAGTGAGGTGTGTTCTCTGATACCAGACTGTTACTCTGTAGTAACAGCATGGCTTCCAAAATGATATATACAGTATATCACAAAAGTGAGTACACCCCTCACATTTTTGTAAATATTTTATTATATCTTTTCATGGGAGAACACTGAAGACATGACACTTTGCTACAATGTTAAGTAGTCCGTGTACAGCTTGTATAACAGTGAAAATTTGCTGTCCCTTCAAAATAACTCAACACACAGCCATTAATGTCTAAACTGCTGGCAACAAAAGTGAGTACACCCCTAAGTGAAAATGTCCAAATTGTGCCCAAAGTGTCAATATTTTGTGTGGCCACCATTATTTTCCAGCACTGCCTTAACCCTCTTGGGCATGGAGTTCACCAGAGCTGCACAGGATGCCACTGGAATCCTCTTCCACTCCTCCATGACACATCACGGAGCTGGTGGATGTTAGAGACCTGGCTCCTCCACCTTCCGTTTGAGGATGCCCCACAGATGCTCTATAGGGTTTAGGTCTGGAGACAGCTCGGCCAGTCCATCACCTTTACCCTCAGCTTCTTTGCAAGGCAGTGGTCGTCTTGGAGGTGTGCTTGGGGTCGTTTCATGCGAATACTGCCCTGCGGCCCAGTTTCCGAAGAGAGGGGATCATGCTCTGCTTGAGTATTTCACAGTACATGTTAGCATTCATGGTTCCCTCGATGAACTGTAGCTCCCCAGTGCCAGCAGCACTCATGCAGCCCCAGACCATGACACTCCCACCACCATGCTTGACTGTAGGCAAGAGACACTTGTCTTT
>OMKK01083186.1:0-13740 GCA_900302305.1 Polymixia japonica | reverse complement strand
AGGGGGAAAAAAAAAAAAAAAAAAAAAAAAAAAAAAAAAAATAATGGCTATACACTTTTCCCCTGCTTGCAGATTCTAATACAAAACACAGATTCGAAGATGTTTTAGAGCTGAATTCTGTATTTCCACTTCCCCCCGGTAAGCAGACCACACCAGAAGCCAGAAGCGACATCGCAGAGTTCACGTGCACAGGACCCCGGCAGTATCGCTAGCAAACGATCTGTACGTTGAAAGTACCTGGTAAGTAACCGTGTGTATCTGTAGGCTGCGGAAGTCGTCTTAATTCAATTCGGCGTCAGACGCCAACCTAGTAGCTGCGACAACGTTTGCAACGCTGCGAGTGTCATTTGAGGAAAAATCGATGAAACAAATAGGGTTCGTTGCTAACAGAGTAATCTGTGGCTTACACATAATTCCAGTATTAAATCCTCTATTACCTTCACTGAGGATATAGAAAGCATTTATCAAGTGCAGCATGATGTAATACTTTATTGATTCCCATAGTGAAATCGTCTCTGCTTGTGGAACCCCCCCAAGGAACATCGGCGTGTAGGGTAAGCTAGAGAACAGTGCCGCTTTTTACTGCCTTGCTCAAAGACACTTCGGCAGGGAAGATGCCTGCCAACACAGGCCTTTAAAGCCAGGCTATTTGATTGAGGAACCGTCTTTCCAATAGAAGTTGCCCGACGATTCACGCCCGTCGAGTTTGCACCGGTGGTTACTTCGGTGTACAAAAGTTGG
Source organism: Polymixia japonica (assembly GCA_900302305.1). Classification (NCBI taxonomy): domain Eukaryota; kingdom Metazoa; phylum Chordata; class Actinopteri; order Polymixiiformes; family Polymixiidae; genus Polymixia; species Polymixia japonica. The sequence continues at coordinate 12,999 of OMKK01083186.1, read as the reverse complement.
AATAGTTTTCGTAGCGGGAATGCACGTCTGCCATGGTGGCTTGGAATTCTAGCGGCCCTGAGGAAGAATTGCATGTCAGGTTGAGGAGGGGGGCGCTTGGTCGGTATTAGGCTCTGTTGATGGAAGACCCAGCGGTGCGGGCCACAGGAGGCTAATTGGTCTTTGGCATTTACCACATTGTCACTTGAGGTGAATGAACACATTTCCCCATGTGCTTTCACTTCCAGCTTAGCATGTAGCGACAGTGTGCCGCTTGGGATACTTCAGGTCCCAGACGATGTAGCGCACAACCATTCAGACTGTAAAATCAGACCTATTTATATTGATCGTATGTTTTCACGTGGTTCTCCGTATTCTAGTACTGTGAGGGATTCTTGCTGATATTCATTAGCCCCCGTGAAACGACGGGCTGGGGTGCTATTCGGTTCCGCATATGTACGTGTTTCCTGTAAAAACAGGAATCTAGGGAGGGACTTGTCACGGATATTGATTGCCGTTTACAGTAGCCAATAGCGCTGAAGACTAACGCTACGAAATTCAAGAAAGCATTTAATTGGACGAACTTAGTATACATCCCCGAGTGCAGGATGAGTCATTAAACGTTTTTTTTTGTTTTGTTTTTTTTAAATGTCAAACGATAAAGGACAAAAAGACCTTTTCTGCTGCTCTATACTTTGGAAATGGAAAATGCCATTTCTCATTGAACTCTTTACTTCTTTACAATCTACACTGACGTACACACATACGCAATTACGCTACGAACCAATCTCAGGAAGCTTGTTTTTACGGCACATTGTGATTGTGATGGCGAAGCTGATTCTCCCTTCCTGTCATTTTTCACTCTCGGCGAATGACCCAGGGTGAAGGGGGGGGGTCTTTGTGGAATCACAGTTCTCATCAGTTGCTGTGCACAGACGTGATAGACGAGTAGAGACCGGGGATGGTAGCAGTGACATAAAGTCTTCTGCTGATATGTTTCGTTAAAGTTTTTCGTTCTGTTTCCTCTTCGTCAGCCCTTTCTCCTCGCACCCCAGATTTCATGTGAGCCTAAATCTGTCAGAGGATGTAACCAACAGAATGTTCTGTCTCGCAGATTTCTCAGAGGAATCTCCTCATTTCAACATCTTTCATACAAAAAATATCATTAAAGAGTTCGTACCGTTCGTCAACGCGATCAGGGTTCAGGTTAAATTCGTCATTCTCTGAAACACGACGTGTCGTTCACAAATGGCGTTTTGCGCTCGTGTTGCATTCACCTGACCACTTTTCATCTCGCATATTAGATTTCGTCATCTCGACGCGCTGAGATCCGGTGACGTAGTCTCTGGCGCAGGTAGCAACAAAGCCTTTTCAGTTGAACAGTAATTCAGAGAGTGGAGAGGCATCGGCCCAGTTCTTAGGGCATGGCCTCTCCCTGGCCCCTCTTAGTTCCAGACACGCACACAAACGCACCTGGACAGTCATCCTCAGGTGAATCTCTCGTAATGTAATACGATTCAACATCCCCTGTAAGTCAGGTGAAAGTCTTATGTCTGAAAGCCGGCTTATATACACGCACAATACACACTTATGGTTACCCGGGTTGTACAAGTATGAGTGAAATCCCTCTGCTAATATTGATCATCCACAAAACAACACAGGCTAGGCTTGACTGGGCTTCTGTTGCTTTGGACTGAACCGCCTTTGGGCAGATTTTGATGTTCTCCAATTAGTATTCTGAGGTGCATTCTGTTGGTTTCCAAACATTCTCCCACTGTTTCAAGATCCACGCTTTATAATCAGCGGGCAGAATATCGGTAGCCATAGAAACCGAAGGTCCAGATTTTTTCAATTACGTCAGCCAGAAACACAGCCAGAGGCCTGTATTTTTGCCATACGTATTTGAGTACTTCAATATTTCAATACAAAATAATGAATAATGAATCCATTACTGAGGGGATGCAGCTCCCCATACTTACTTGGGGCGGAAGGCAGTGGCATGTTCCACTTGATGTACTGAGTTGTCCTAGTCTGGTTAGCAGCCTTGACACTATACATCTCTTTTTGAAAATCAGTGGTTTTGAGTGTTGTTTTTGTACAAGTGGAAACCCCAGCAAAGGACAGCGGACTGAGACCTGGATTACATCTTGGCTCAGTGGATGGAGCAGACTGATTGCTCTCGCTCTCTCTCTCTCTCTCGCTCTCTCTCTCTCGCTCTCTCTTTCCTTTCTTACCTGAGACGTGTCACTCCCTCTCCTGTGTGTTTTCCCCGGCCGGCAGCTTGTGTGTAAATCCACGCGTGTCAAACACCCCGATCTGGGAAGAACACCGGTTCTTTTTCAGCCCTTCCTCCCCTGTCCCGCAGTTTTCAATAAACCTTATTTTGTCGTTGTGCAGAACTCCGGTGTCTCTGGTGAATCAATTGTCAAACGCATCGGCGCCTCGTGCAGCCAGAGACACACTACACACTCTACACACCGAGTTCTGTCTCGATGGTCACCAAACGCGTATAAAGGGCAACGTGTAAAGCCTCTACCGAAAAATGTGTCTTTGGTTCGTTTGTAATGGCCTCCTTCCTCTTCTCCTTACAGTAATTACCTCGTCCTCTACTCTCCCTCTCCTCCTCGGCGACTTCATTTTGGGATCTCGGGGGGGATTGGTTGATCCAATGTCTTCAGAGACTCTGAGCCGAATCTTTACAGAGTCGGGGGTAAGGTTTGTTTTTCTTCCATGTTCTTTCAGTAAACCTCCACTCGTATATTCAAGTTATCTCGCTTGAAGTTTTGTTCTGCTTTGTGAAACGGGCCTTATCAAGCACCGTTCCTGTTGGCATACCCGTTGGTGTCCGTTGATTGCATACCGCGTTACAGGTATTTTACATCTGTTGTACTGGTTATACAATTTGTTTAGAATGAACAGCCAATAGGAGAGAATGTTAATTTATGGGTTTGAAGAGAGCGGCTCAACGTCCATGCTAAGACATGGGTGCCGATTTTCATACGAAAAGAATCCCTCTCAATCATCACTTATGACCCATTAGAAGTGTGTGTCGGTGTCTGTATCTGCAGAGACCCTGAGCTCTGCCTGTATTTTATTATTTTGCTGCGTTCGGGACGTTTTTGGGGCGTCGCCCGGCTTCTGACCAGTCCGTCTTCCTTTTGGAGAAAAACTTGAGGAAAAACCAGAAGAGAAATTGTCTGGAGGTGGGCTTTAAAGCAATTCCCATATTTTTATTAAGCCATCTCATTATATAAACACACGTGTACTTAGATGCTTTCCTTTGGTTTGTTGCTACACGACAATCCATTCAGCTCGGATGAATAATGACAAAGGAGCAGCCCCGTAATGCAAAACATTCGAATCAATAAAGACTGGCGAGCCTTGACTGAATGGATGAATGCGTGTGGGTTTAGTGGGAGGATGCTGTCATTGCCTCAGCAAATGCCTGTTAATTGTGTGCGTTGCATCTCTATTTCTTGTTGAACTCCCCTGATGGTCTTGATGGAAATGAAGCCATCAATGAGAACGATGGCCATCTCCTTATCTCCTCCTATGCCATTTAGTTGTTGTAGAATTGACTTAAACATATCTACATCATCACCTTGTTTATATAAAGTCAATGGCGCGTTCATTGTATTCGGGAAATAGATTGACTAGTAGAAGTCGTGTCCATTTGGACACAAACAGGTCTGAGCTCACGCAGTTCTGATAAAGCTTCTATGGCTTCTTTGTGAGGCTGAAAATGTTGAATTTCGTAGCTATGCCTGACACGGAGGTTAGCTGGCCAGGAGGAGGACAAGAATAGTAATGATGGACATTAAAAATGCATGCGGGTCGATCTCACTCCTAAACTCTAGAGAGGTTTAGTGCTGCTGTTATGCAGAAATGCTAATTAAAAGAGCCAAAGTGTTCAAAAAAAAAAAAAAGGACACTTAACACTATTAAAGTGTCCTTATAGTGTATGTTAAACATATGCTTTTTTGTGTGGGAATTCGTGTATTTAAGTTTTTACATTATAGATTAAAGGATAATTCCAGCCATTTTCAACCTGGACCTAATTTCTCTTTTCCACCTTACGATCTTTTCCATCCTGATCGGCTCTGACCAAAATTTCATCCGTGACTTTGTTATAGCGTCATTTATTTTATTCACCAAGACTGGGTCAAAACCTAGTATGTGGCTGGACCATGTGTGGTCAATGTGAGAAATTGTCGCACCGATTCATTTTGAAAGAGCATCAGCCAATGGGGAAACTCCAACGCTCGGCCAACCAATGGTGTAACTTCATCGCTCGGTCAGTGACTCAGTCGGTGACTCAGTGACGGACATTCGCGTTTATATGGCCCCGCTGTTGCGGTCCAGCCATACACAAAAAAAAACGAATCTAAAGACATTTTCTACAGTTTTGATGCTAGTTTGGCCGTTACTTCATCACTGGTTTGCTGGTATGGCATCAAAAATGTATGAGACAGTTATGTCTTTAGATTTTTTACCCATAAATGTATCATTGCAGGATGAGTTTTGAAAAGGACATGTGTTGGTTGATTTTGGGATCGGTTTTTTGTCCAATCAGGCCCACCTGCCCGTCAACGATGCTCTGCGCTCCTCTACCCAACTCTCTCTCTCTCTCTCTCTCTCTCGGGGACTCGTCCTCCAGCAGTAGTCAGGCAGTGTGCGTTCATGTGTTTTGGGGGAGTGGCTTTGGAGGGAGAACTTGAAGGGAGGGTCTGGGATTCTTTTTTCGGTTGGATACTTTCAAAATCTCGCTTACTCTCGCTGGTTTCTCCTAAGTTGCCTGCCCAAGCTTTAAGAATGTATAGGCTCATTAGTATTTATCAGTAAGTGAAACAGCCTGGTCTGCTGTGTTAAGTCTTGCCTGTTCTCTGCTCTCCCATAAGGCGAAAGTATATTTCTTACTCCTACTGCAAGTTTAACTACTAGGAGGATCTACCATGCTGCTAATGAGCTGGGGAGCAAGACAGGAAGATATGTGGCTTAATGCAACATAATTGCTAATTCTTGACCGAGGAAAACAGGAAAGATCGCTGGGGACAATGTTTTTGATATGCTTAATTTGATTGCTGATGACTACAAAGAAAATGTGCTTTTCATCTGTTAAATGTGGAAAAATAAATACACCATTGAAGTTTTTGTGTCTGAAGTGTCTGTCTTAATAATTTTTTAAGGTGACTGTTGATGAGATTTTAAATACTCTTAGCCAAGGTAAGGTATGTAGTCTTGTGGATAAGATATATTTTGTCGTTTTTCTTTTTGGCTTTTTTAAAAAGCAGAGGCTAACGCTACTTAACTTTCAAGCTGTGGTCCACTTATTTTAGCATGGACAACCGAGTTTTTGGTCAACCCCTTCTGAAAGGGAAGCAATCTATAAACACTGACAGGTAAGGTGATGTCTAGACTGCTGAATCAATCCAGAGTGACCCCTGCTTGGTTTGTGCTCCATAACTTAGTCATTTTGAAAGTAACACTGAGACAAGAAGGTGTAGGTTACTTAAATGACACTTTAAAACACCAAACAGCAGGATTCAACCTGCAGGAGTCCCATTAACACAAGGTTTCATTCTGAAGCTTTTACCGGTACCTCTTGACAAGAGCAAAAAACAAATTATATTCTTTAGATGATAATGATTTACAAATGGCTGCAGCTGGATGAAAACCTTGTATGTCCAAAAAGTAGAAATGAAGAGTATTTATTCAGATTTATAATCATCATGCATTTTTGAAAATATACAGTGGGTTGACTGAGTTTCTGGAGCCCTCAGATCATAACTTGTTCAACCCATAAATTACTATATAATCCATCTATTCAGATAAAAAAAAAAAAAAATGCTTTTAATTAAAGCATTCTCTCTTCTGTTTCATTTAATTATATCACCAATTTATTATATCACCATCTGTTATAATAACTATCTGTCTTTGTGAGAGAAAATGTAATCAAGGCCAAAGAAATAGAGAGGAGGGTCTTCCCATGTCATAAAAACTGAGCCCAACCTGCATGAGATAAAACTGAGAAAACACTTTAACATAACATGTGCTGCTGTATTTCCTGGTATCGGTTGATTGATTGAAATGTGCTTGGATAATAAACTCCACAGGCTTAATTCTTTTCTCTTTTGCGAATATCTTTTAATTGAAGCACAACATAAACATTGATACTTACATACAGCAATTAGTAAAAGTTTGGGGGCAGGGCTGACAGACAGTGGTACCATTCACCATAGAGAAGAGAAGCTAGACAAATAAATAAATAATTAAAATAAAATGAAAAAATAAAAACCATGATTTAAATAAATAAATACATTTCAAAAATAAACAGTAAAAGGAGTGCTCCCGTATTACATAATCAAGCTGCCATGGTGTTGTTGTTTGTTGTTGTTGTTGTTGTTGTTTGGGAAGCAGTCAGCCTTGAGGTGCTTTCTGGCTGTGACATTTGACACCATCGTTGAGGAGCGTTTCAGTAGAGCTAGTCAGTTAAGATGTATCCAGCTTTAACAAAACACACAAAACAATCACTTTATAGTTCAAAATGATAGATTCTATCCTCAACAATATTAGCGTTTGGTAGGCAAATGGTGGATACATGGTGGATAACTAATTTTGGAATTGGGTTTAGTCAACAGGCTGTTTGTTAGTGCTAGTCACAATGACAGTGAACCTGTTGTGTTCAGGGACGAACGTCTCCAACAAACACACAAGCTCCCGCAGTTTCTGAGTATTGACGAGTTTCCATAGCAACTAGGCATTATTTTTTTAAGTGAAACACAACCTGAATTTATCGTCAATTATTTAGCACAAGAGCTCCAGAAGATTTCATACATTCTACTTAAAAGTCCAGCCCTCAGCTGGACTTGTTACTTTAGTCAACGTGACCTAAGCATTGGCATCATTCTTGTCCTTGATATTGTCATCTTCATCATGAAAATATCTTACAAGTTACAATTGTATAACTGTATATTTTTTGCCTTGAGTCCTGAAATTAAAGTCCATTAAATCCATTGAATGTGAGTAAAAACAAAGGCTTGAGGATGTCCCACAAACAATTTTTCAATTTGCCTGATTTATGACATGGTTTGTGACACAGTGGCTCTGTGCATTGCATATAACAGCTGTTTGCATTTAAAAATATTGTATCTATATATAAAAGAGAAGGGGGGGGGGGACAGCAAAGGTGTCATTGAAGGTGTTATTGACTAGCAGAATGACATGTCTCTGCTCATAGTCGGGGATAAAACACATAGATCACATCATCTTCCCAGGTACGAGGTCTTTGACGCATGTGTCCTCTGTTAGACACTGATCTAGCAGAGGAACATTCTTCTACGCTAGCCTTGCTAAATGTCACATAGGGGCGAGTACTACCCACACACCGTTGTAAACAAGGAGAGATCCACATCTATCGGTTGTCCTGAGGTCACTGACCACGTCACCTGTTGATCTTACCGCCCGTTTTTCCAAATAATAAAATCGACCGATAGGAGCATGTATTTATTTTGAGGCTGCAACATTGGAATGGCCTTTACGAGGTGTAGAACCTGCTTTAGACCCAGTCTTCTGCACTTCCTACTTGTGACCCCCACCTGAATATTTTACACCTGTTTATGTTTCCTCTTCAAGGGCCCTGAACAGAGTTGTTAGGAGAGCGCCCCTCATACATCTTTCATGAGGAAGGCTCCCTGTTGATTTAGATGCTGTTTAATCTCAGCAGTGGTACGACATTTTCCCATGTCAAATTCTCTGTCACTATCCCCCTCAGCTTGAGCTGTCGCATAGAATTACTTGGTCCACCTCGTCCCAACGGAGATGAGTTGAGGTGTACGTATAATACCCATAAGCCACTTCTCAGCAGAAAAAAGAAAAAGAAAAAAAGAGTTGAAATAGTCCAACTGAAAAATCATCCTTGACGGTGATGAGCATTTGCTGCAACCCCCTTGTTTGACAGTGTGGAAGCCTGGGTTTAATATCTTACTATTCAACTTGTGTTATGCCATTGTATTACCAATTCTATTAACTTTGTATGCTCTTATGGTCTTCTCATTTTATGGCCTTGGGACTGACATGCTCCTCGCAGTGAGTCTTCATTCTCTTTTTATCCTTTACTTAATCATTTGGATTAACCCCGAGACACTTCTCCTCCGGTCTCTATATTGTCATGTCCTCCTTAGACTAGTTTTTACCAGCTCCAGGCTGCCCCAAGGCTGACCATCGATACAATAAATCTTCAATCTTCGTACGTCGTACCCTGCTGCACCTCTTTTTTTGCCTTGCCCTATAAAAGGTTAGGTCTTCTCTCCTTTAGTCGAGAGCGCACTTGCACGGACTACGCTGTTATTCTCTGTATGTCTGCTCTCCGCATATATGCCGAATAAACTTGAACTTTTATTGAGCAACGCTCCAAACAGAGCGAGGACTTACTTTCTCCGGCAACAGACATTTAACAAAATCCCTTGTATGTGTGTTGCATTAATGCTTGATGTCCAAATACTTCACAAATCACCCAAAGGAGAAATTCTCTTTCCTCTCTCTGGTTGGGGTGCAGGGTCAGAGGTCAGACAGATACTCTCTGGTTGGGGTGCAGGGTCAGAGGTCAGACAGATACTCTCTGGTTGGGGTGCAGGGTCAGAGGTCAGACAGATACTCTCTGGTTGGGGTGCAGGGTCAGCCAGCTAGTGCATCTGGACACACAGCGATGGAGCCGGGGACCTGCGTTCAGGAGACCCACTCACTAAACTATCCTGCTGCCATCTTCTGTCTTCACTAAAAAGATCAACATTCATAACTAGTTGGTGAACAAAAACTATTGCAGTTTCGCTTGTTTGAAGAATCTTCTAGAAGCAAATCTCAAAACAAGTTCATTTGCATTGGAAACAAGTGGAATTATCTCACCCCGCTGGCCGGTTTGTTTCGCTTGTTTTAAGAAAAATAAGATTTAAAGAGTCAATACTAGATGAAATGACTTGTCAAGATGGATATTCTTCGCAGTGTATGACACCATGCGCGCATTATGGTCATCTATTCAGCCAGCCACCCCTGATAATGAATACTGACATAGCTGTATCCTGGACCGCCTGCAGGTTTGTTAATTAGGAAGTGCTTCAGAGCTTTGAATATTTCATATCACGAAGCTGTATGGTTCAGGTTGAGTTTATATTTGTTTTTAATGACCCCAAAAAGGTTAAGGATTGGAGCAGTAGTGAAACATTTATATCACTTTGTGCAAATAGGGAATAATCTAACAGCTAATAGTATTTACTGCTCTTTCACCGTCGAGTCATTTTCAGACCTCCAGAGTTCAAATAATAACCTTATGCTGGATATTTTATTGCTTTTGTTAGATCCAATCCACTTTCAATCAGCCCAAAAAAAATTCAATTAATCATGTTGTTTGTTTTTGTTCTATAATTTATCTTTATTGGGTTTTGGTTAACATGCTAATCATGCAATTAGGGAATGGTGTATATTCATATAAACTATCTGTAAACTAATTATGTCACTTTATTGATGTCGGTCTTCCGATGGCCCTCCAATAAGACACACATGACAGGAAATTTGAAACTGCCCCAATATTATCTTAATATGGTGTTAATCTAAATGACATGAAGTAAACATTGTGGCAGCCTCTGTGATGAATGCAAGTGCTGCTCATAGGGTCACTGTGAAGTACAGCCGATATGCAGGTGTAAATCTCTACTGGTAGCAGTGTCATAAAGTAAGATACTCGGCTCAGGGACGTATTTATCTTTATTTTCTCAGAATAGGTTGACAGCAATTTCTATTTCAGCAACACTGAGCTTTGCACTGCCTGCCTGACTTCTGGTCACACGCGTGCTTGTCTACCCATCAATCGAGGCTTCTGTGTGACGACGGTTGGGTGTGTGTGTGTGTGTGTGTGTGTGTGTGCGCGCGTGATTATTTTAAACATAGTCAGGAACTATTGGGGTAAAAACGACAATAATAGATCACTAGTCACAAGAGGAAGAAAGAGGAAGTTCTCTTTCAATCACAGTTTGGGGGATTGGAGCGCAGCCATCGAGAGGGTTTGATGGGCAGTCAGAGGAAGTGACGCTTTTTCTGCTCTCCTGGTATTTCAAACCATCTATCATGGGACTGTTTAAAAGTCACATTCATTCCAATGCAAATGTGTTCTCGTAATGTAACCTGATGAATAGTTAAACAAGTCGCAACATTTACATAGACAGATAGATAGATAGATAGATAGATAGATAGATAGATAGATAGATAGATAGATAGATAGATAGACAGATAGACAGATAGACAGATAGACAGATAGATAGATAGATAGATAGATAGATAGATACATTAAAGAGAGTTATTTGAATGCTACGAACCACAAACCAAACCATTAAGGAACACATCCTAGTTATCTTTGTTATCTCTGGCCTTTCAAGATAAAGGAGCTGCGGGACAAAAATTGTATTGTTTGATAAATATTCCCGCTATTTGACGTGACCCACTGAATAATCACGTAGCATGTATAATCTCTCATGACTAAATCGTAGGACCAAAATTAGCAAAGCCAATTTCCATATCAAAAGCCATCATAGAGTTCCACTGCTGAGATTGAGTGAGGTTTGCAGCAGTAACAGAAGGGTATCGTTGTGTTGTTTTTGTAGACAGAATTGATAGGCGGTATATGATTTTGTGTTCCACGTCCTTAATGGAACCCCCATTGCTTTTCGCTTTTCACTTCAAATTTAACGAGTGACATTCTCATTTCATAATAACGCTCCAAACTTTGTGCTTTTAACGCTTAAGATTTACAGTATATCTGTGTGTAAGGGATTACATCCTTCTTATTCCCCTGTTCCTTTGTCTCTTTGTTTACATGTTTGAAGTTCACATAAACACAAAATAGTGATTTCTTTACTTACTGTTCAGTGTGGTAATGATTTTTTTCTTTCTGCTTTCGTTAATTGTCATGTTTCACGTTTTACACGATGCACCATAGTGAGAATTTTGACGCCGGTTGATGGAGATGTTTGTTTTTGCCATAAATATCCTGGCATAAAACATAGAGAAGGCCACTAACTACAACATGGAAAAACGGATATTAAAACATGAGAAACAGCAATGTTGGAATGGAGTGAAGAAGAACAGTGCGATCTGAGTTGAAACATTTTAAACGCCTCTTTGATAGATATTTAAAGTGGTATCAAGTGAGCTCAGCTCAATACGATATAAACAGTATTGATGAAACACTCTATCTATGGGTGATTGTATGTGATAAGTATGGTGACTTATTTACCAATTATCATGAAACAATAGTGTCATAGTATTGATTTATCAATAGGCTATTTAGTTATATTACGTTCAGCCACTTAAAACACCTATCATTTTACACAAGACCTCTTATATAAGAGTGGGAATTCAATACGTATCGATTTTATATTAAAGTGTGTAATAAGCTACAGATATCATCACGGGTGGAGAGTATATTACTCAACTACTGTACAAAGTTTTAAGGTACTGGAACTTGAATTTTGTTTTCATATTTACAACTGCATTCACCTCATGTTTTGTTGGGAAGTGGTTAGTATTCCAAATATTTGATCAGGTCATAAATGTTATCAGCTTTCCAGGTAAATAAATAAATGTTATCAGGACCAGGCAACAGAAAGCACTAGAGCAACCAACCAGAGGTTGGAGGTTACTGATATGATGTGTCTTACAATATTCACTGAATTAATGGTTTAAGATAAAATGTTAGTAATCCTACTAATAATAATAATACTGTGATATAAGGACAGTGAGTGTGTCCTTAGTAGGGCGTTTAATATCACATAGATAACGTTACTTAGGTAGATAGGTTTGACTATTTTTACCAATAGCTCAACTAGAAAATCAAGTTTTAGTTAAACAAGTAATCACATATCATAATTAGATATTTAGATAAAAAAAATATTTCAAATCTGGGCTGAAGATGACTGTTCTCTCCCCATGCTGAAGACTAATGAGTGTGTGATTGACAGGCAGCGGAAGCAGGGTGAGGAGCCGGGAACGAGCTACGCACCCTGAACACGGTGAGCCAGCAGAACTTGATCCTACAAGCGAACCCGATTCCTCCGCGCTGTCTCCAAAAAACTTGACGGTGGCCGGGAGATTAGAGAAGTTTTATTTATGTTTTGTCTTCGTGACAGAGAGAGACCTCCCGGGGACGTGACTCAGCCTGCGTGTTTGTAAAGTGCGCCCCCACCGGATGTCCCACCTTGGTTAAAACTTTAATGACTTTAGCGGGAAGCTTGTCGTACTCAGTTCGTTGCTTTCCCTCTTTTCTCTGGGCGCTGGATTCAAAGACATGCTAATGCAACCTTGTTGTGGATAAAAATAAAGCTCGGGGAAACTCTCCTCAGACTCACGAAGGGGGAAACACATCCTAAACGCCCCACTTATCCTTCAGATTTGGGACTGTAGCAACGGCGGCGTGTAGGTAAACAAGCGGGGTGCTACGGGGAGCGGGGAAGCCCAGTTGGACGCTTTTATTTGCAATTTGAATACAGTTGCAAACGCGTTATTAATTCCTGTTTTTGTTTTTTTAAATCAGTTTTCATACTGGTACAATGCTTGTAGGAGCGCTTATGACACCGCTGTCAGTTTCATACATGACATGAACCAACAGCCACATGCAAACACACGCACGCACGCACACACGCATCATCTGGATTCATTGGCACTCGGGTTTGTGCTCATAATTCTGTCCAGATATTCCCTGCGCTCTCGAAGCAGCCCTCTCCGCCGCGTCTCTCTCAAAACGGACCGTCTCAAATTTCATAATCCCGCTCTCTGCATGTATGAGCACGCCTGATCTCAACGACTGTCCAAGCGAGTCTATCTACAAAAGCAATTAAGAAGCGCGTCTCTTCTTTTCAGCAGAGTGTGGTGTTTTGATGATTGGGAGCACGATGAGCGAAGTGGTTATGTTAGTTGTGAAAACTGAGAAATTGAGATTTGATTAAACTAGAGTAATACTTGTGGGATCGCTGAGCG
>OMKK01083184.1:0-15776 GCA_900302305.1 Polymixia japonica | reverse complement strand
TCTATCTATAATCTATCTATCTATCTATCTATCTATCTATCTATCTATCTATCTATCTATCTATTTATCTATCTATATATCATCTATCTATCTTCTATCTATCTATCTATATATCTTTTTATCTATCTATCATCTATCTATCATCTATCTATCTATTTTCTATCTATCTATCTATCTATCTATCTATCTATCTATCTATCTATCATCTATCTATATATCATCTATCTATCATCTATCTATCTATCTATCTATCTATCTATCTATCTATCTCTCTGTCTGTCTGTCTGTCTGTCTGTCTGTCTGTCTATCTATCTATCTATCTAACTGTCTGTCTGTCTGTCTGTCTGTCTGTCTGTCTGTCTGTCTAACTGTCTGTCTGTCTGTCTGTCTGTCTGTCTGTCTGTCTATCTATCTATCTATCTCCTTCAGACTATGCTGAAGTTTCTGTTGTTCTACGCTGGAGATCTGGCCAATGTTTTCTTCATCATCACCGTGGGAACAGGACTCTACTGGCTTATCTTTTACAAGGTTAGCGTGGGGTCAGTCTCGGTCTGACGACGATTTGTGTTTTTATTAGTACATTTTTACTTAATATGTTCTAGTGTTGTAATCTTTGCATTATGTTTAATACCTGCCATGCTATTCTCACTTCATACTGTTTTCTTTGCTTTTATTTGCTGCTGCAACGACCCACTTTCCTTCCAATCTTTTCCTTTATGCTCTTTGTCATTTGGTTTCTTTTCAAACTAAAGAAGGGCTGTGTTGTTTTTCTGTTCCTCTCTCTTAACTGTTTTCTTCCTCTCTGGTCTGCACTCTTCAGACGATGGAGGCAAGTCTCTTCTCCTCTTTTACCTTTCTAACCAATCCTCCCTTCTCTTTAACACAACAGTTTAATGAAAGCATACTGGTGTGTGTGTGTGACTGTTTTTGAAACTTTCTCTGTGTGTGTGTGTGTGTGTGTGTGTGTGTGTGTGTGTGTGTGTGTGTGTGTGTGAGTAGGGCCAACATTTTGTATCTGTGATGTTACCGTTGCCTGGGCAGGAGGAAAAGTTTGTGACGTACATTGGCTGTGCCTTCGCTCTCAAGGTGAGACCATATCATCTGGTCTAGTTGGGTTGGAAGCTAAGTAGTGCTTTTGTCTGTGTATCAGATATTGTCGGTACAAAATAACGTTTGTATATCTGTATCCAGACGGTACAGTTTCTCCACAAGCTGTTCCTGCAGTTGTCAGTTGATGTGTTCTTCATTGATTGGGAGAGACCACGAAGCAAAGCCAGCAGGACTATCCAAGGTAGAAACACAGTTAACCCTTTCTCACATATTCATACCTTATGTCGCTTGCTACCGTGATTCAGAGATCAAGACAAGTTATCATCCAGCTATTTTGGGCTCAGTTGTCTGTCTATCTGTATAAGACAGTGATATATTGTTGTTACCAGCCTCTGCGGAACCGAAACGTGACCCCTCTCCAGTTAGTATCTGGAGGACCTACTTTGTGGCCAATGAGTGGAACGAGATCCAGACCATCCGCAAGATAAGTCCAACCTTCCAGGTCATGGCTGTACTCTTCCTCCTCGAGGTACATCTTACGCACACAAACACAGACTCTTTCCGCTTATCATTTATCATCCCTCCTGTTATAGCTTGTGTTTCTGTGCCTTTTTCTCATTCCTATATCACCCCATGGTGGGTCTAGGTGGTGGGCTTCTCCAATTTGGCCCTGAGGGACCCCTGGTCATCGTTAGAGCGCCCTCCTCAGGCATACATCCCTCCATACAGCCTGACGCTGCGCTACGGTCTGGCAGCCACACTCTGGCTCTGTATCGGACTTCTACAGGTAAAAACACCATAGGTTGTTCCTGACAAGAGAAAAATCTGTTTCTAAAAACCCCCTGGCCTCCCTCTCAGCTCTCCAGTGGGATGCTCCTTTTAAAAGCTAATTTGTCTTCATCCTCACAGGTGTTATTCTTCTCTGTGTTCCACGAGCGTTTTGTGGAGGACAAAATCCGTCAGTTTGTGGACCTCTGCTCCATCAGTAATGTAAGTAGCACTGTGTAGACCTGTATCTTAGCTCAACTGTGTAACGGACTTTCTTTTTTGACTGAATGCATTTGATCTGCATCCCTGCGTGTATCTGTAGATCTCGGTGCTGCTGCTATCCCATCGGTGTTTTGGCTACTACATCCACGGGCGCTCGGTACACGGCCACGCCGACACTAACATGGAGGAAATGAGCACCAACATGAAGAGAGAAGCTGTATGTACAGACCGTACTGACGTACTCTGCTAGCAGGTTCCAACACGTCTGTCATTCCTGTTCCACAGTAGGTCAACTCTCTCTCTCTCTCTGGTTGTCTCTTCTCTCTCTCTCCGTCTCTGTCGGTCTCTCTCTTTCTGTTTCAAGGAGTCCCTGTGTGGTCAGAGAGGGCTGCTTCCCAACACAGACACCCAGACCTTCCAGGTGTCTATCACCAACCGTCTCAGAGTGCAGTACGACAGGATACGAGAACCGCTCAGCAGGGTGCGCACTTACTTCTGTCTTACACCTGTAGCCAAGGTGGATCATCTCAGACAGATGGGAGGGGGAGCGATTCGCCGTTTTGAATGTGTTATTCTCTTGTCTGCTCCAGAGGAATGGGCCGACGCGGCTGGTGGACGCATCCTCAGCCAACCCGTTTGAGCAGAGCACCAGAGCCTACAACTCCATGAACCGCTTCCTGGGGTCTGTTATAGATCATGTAAGTACATAGATGCACTCACACATGTATATATACTGTACATATACACACACCCTGAATTTTTAATAAAAATGAATTTGCTCATTTAGTACGTACAGTACAGTCTACACACCCAAATTTTAATTTTTTTATTGCTTTGATTTTGTTTGTTAGTTAACCCAAATGAAAGTGAAAAAAACAATCTGATTTTAAAGGTGGAATATGTAATATATTCTACCCAATAGAGGGTGCTTGTGTTCACTTGTTCAACTGGAAACATTGAAACAACCAGCTAAAACGCTCAGACCTGGGCAACGGCCAGTTTCTCTACTTAACAACCACTGTTTAGAGCTGCATTAAGCTCTGCCATTTCTGTTTACTGAATAAACTGACTGGCAACAGCTGAACTGAGAGACGTTCAGGCGAGGGAGTGTTGTTGTATTGTCAGTCAGATAAAAACACAATAGGTTGTGTCAGGCTGTCAAAGATTTTTTAAATTAGAAATAAATTGGTAATTATTTTTGGGGGGGGGGGTACTTCATCATATTTATACGATATCTGTGTCTTATCTTTATCTAATTGTTTGTAGTACAAACGTTACATAAATGACCTTTTAATGGACTTTTATTTCAGGTTATAAATTGTATATGAGTTGCATTTGATACAGAATGTTGTGCTGTGCTTCCTTTAGGCTCACCGGGACATGGACTATATAGTGAAGGACAAGCTGCTGTTTGAGAGGGTCATAGGAATGGAGTTCCTTGAGCCCAGTGATAAAAGCATATTCTACAATGGTAATGACCTCTGGTCCATATATGCTGTGTGTGTATGTGTGCATATGCATGTGTGTGTAACCTCTGTTTATTCTCTCTCTCTGTAGATGAGTCTCACTCCTTCAGTGATGTACTGTTTTATGGAAACGAGGCCACACTACTGATCTTTGACACTTTGTTCTTCTGTGTCGTTGACCTTGGATCCCAGAGCTTTGTACTTGCGGCTGTGCTTACTTATGTACAACAAATGGTCAGTGCTCTGTGTGTGTGTGTGTTTAGTTGATGTGCTTTTGCTGTGGTAAAGAGCACAGCTAATGAGTGTAATGATAAAAACCCCATCTCATTCATTCCAGATGTTTCGCCTGATCCGCCATGCCATTGGAAGGAGAAACCTTGCCAACAAGACGTTGGTGGATGAGAGATTTCTGATATAGAATTCCCTGTTGATTTATTGATAATGCTAATGTTGCTTAATGGTGTGTGTCTAGAGTATGTTAAATGTTTACAGTTTGTGCAGCTATTGGGTTTTATATGCCTTTGTACGTTGTTTTTTTTGTTTGTTTTTTTCACATACAGTATTTTTCACTGCTGGGGCGACGATATAAATATTTTAATTACAATTTTCTACACTATTTGATGTTTTTATTGATTAAAACTGTGTTTGATATAATGGCAGTCTTTTATGGTGTTTGCTCTGGTGGGCTTTTATATATTTACTTTATATTAACTCAAGCAAGAAGTAGCTCACATAAACTGTTATTATAATATTGTAGAACCTGTTGTGGCATAGCAACTACCACTGTCTATCTTTCTGTTTCCCTCTCTCTTTTACTCTCCTTTATCATATCCTGAGAGGGATATTTTACATTTCATCTCAAGTCAGGCCAAATGTGACATTTTCTACCAAAATCGATCAACAGGGAACATATAGTAATTCACTTAATCAATTTACTCCCAAGTTTCTCAAATTGTTGAAACTCAATCTGCCTTCTGTTAAACTGTTAAAATATGTTATTTTCTTCTAGTGTCCATAAATGAATGCGAGCGCCCGTGCATGACCATAAAGACTTCGTTCTGCTCGATATTGTCCAAGTTCGTATCTGGTTGTCTTTAGATGTCTAAATATGTATGTATACTTATCAAATGTAATATTTAGCTTCTCAAATATATGTGCTACCACGTCCCAAAGCTTTCAGTAATGATCGCCTCGTAAAATTTACGCTAAAAGACCACAAAACTGCATCAATGTGCGAGTGTCCAGATTTTGCAAAACGGAACAGAATTAACGCGCTTTTCATTAATTACTTAATTAGACCCGCCTTTACAAAGCACGGTGACCTCTGACGTCATCACCCCTGTCAGGGCTCAGCCAATCAGCGCTCAGTGTGAACCCTGCTGTCTGGGAGTGATGCACGGCGTTAAGGTCGGTATCCAGCTATGAACTTCAATAACTACTGCAATAACCTCTTCAATAACCTCTGCAAATCCATCGGTTAAGGTGAGTGTGTGTGTAGGCTTCGTATAGATTTGTGAACTCTCTCTGGGCATTAGGCCGTTTTCCAGGTTTGCTGGCGATGCGGTTCGTTATGTGAGCTAATATCCAGCTTCATGTTGTTAACGTTAGTTGCTGAATGTCATGTTAAAGCTAGCTAGCATGTTGCTCTGCTGGTCGGCCGACGCACGTCGTGGTGTTTGTACAACTTTACAACGATGTTACAATGTTACAAATAATTAGAGGTTGACTCATTGACGTCTAGGCTGCCTGGTAGTTATGTCAACAAACATGGCAACTTTGTAGCAGGGCTGGGATGGACCCGTGGTTTCTCTGACTCACACTTCTGTCTGTTTAATAAACCAGATGGTTAGACTCTAGATTATAAGTTTTCTTCCTCACCATAACTTTGAAACTGGCAAGAGTTTTGTCTGATTAGTCATCACCATAGCTGTGCTGGGTACTGGCTGGGTACTGGGTACTACTACTGCCTACAGTTCCACACCAGCTTGACCAGTATCCCATTGCACCTATAAAACTGCAAATAGACTGAGCCTGTAATTATGTAATGAAGAGACGAGGTTGAGACACGCAGTCAGTCCGAATCTGGTTCAGTAGGGCATAGCTAGACAGAACATTTCGTAAGTTTCAAATGTCAGGGCTAGAATTCAATGCTATTAATAGTAGGGCATTCTACCGTCCTTGATGAAGCTCAGGCTACACACCGTGCTCTTTCTGTTGCACTAGGTCTAGGTCTAGGTTAATACATGCTCCTGAAACTTCAATAGTTGATTCAAAGGTTGATTATAGCCTTTTGCTGTCATTGCATTTTTTTAATTAGGGCAATTTGCTTTCCATCATATAGACAGGCTATCACATGTCATACATATAGCATTGACATATAATTACAATATTGCAGTAGGCTTGGATGTTATAGAACTGTAAACGCACATTGAGCAGGATGTTGCTTGCAAGATATGTAGATTAGTCATGTGATGAATCTTGCCCGACTGCATTTTCTTTAGTCACATTCCATATCTTCTACAACATGCAGATTGTTAAAAAAAAAGAAACAAATACATCAACAGAACTACCAACAATAATAATGAAACATAACAAATTGAGCAGTAGGCAAACTAACTGCAGGCACCACCACCACTGTCACCACACACCCCATCCCCAGGTTTCTCTCCCTCTCCTATCCCTCCTGTCCCCATCCCCACCTCAAGCCCACAATCCTGTTTCTGTTTGCACATTGCCCAGTGAACTATGCATACAGAAAGCACTCTTTTATATGTGGACGCATGCATGTATTCAAGGGACATGGATCCATTCCAGAACATCCAGCTGAGAGTATTGTTGCTTTGTGAGTACTGAGCCTCTGAGCTCTGAATGTCTGTGCCTCTCCAGTAGGTGCGCGTACATCAGCGGTGCACTGGTCCTGTGTGCCTAAAGTGTACAGTCAGCCATGCCTGTGACGTCACAGCTGCTTCGGGGTTTGCCCCGTGCCAAGCTCTTGGCCTCCAGCTTGTTACCGTGCCAACACCACTCCCATTTCGGGCCCATTTCTCAGTGGCCCGCTTCAAGACATCCCTCCCATGTCGAGCGGCATCACCTGCTCTCAAGAGGTTATCGGACCACTTCAGAGCTCCACAGCTACACTCTCACCCCTCCGCAGGTCAACTCCATTCTGAAAGCCAATGAATACAGCTTCAAGGTTTGTATGGACTTGCACGCAAAGCACATTTTGCCTTCCAGCCCCCAGGCCACCTCTACCCTAAATGTCTGACATTGGTGTTGTGTGTCATGGTTCTAGGTGCCAGAGTTTGATGGGAAGAACGTGTCATCACTGATGGGTTTTGACAGTAATCAGCTTCCAGCCAACGCTCCCATTGAGGACCGTCGCAGCGCGGCTACCTGCCTCCAGACACGAGGGATGCTGCTGGGGGTGTTTGACGGCCATGCCGGCTGTGCCTGTGCCCAGGTAGAGCTACTTCTGACACCATACTTTTCTACTTGTCAGTTTATTCTGTTGCATTAGATTTACATCTCTGTATATCTGACCCCTCTATCGACAATATAAATCTGATAATGTCAGCTAGCAATACACATTTGGATGTTGGGACACGTTTCTGTATGTTAACTCTGTGTGTAAATCTAACAATATGAGTTTAGCACGACAAAGATACTGTTTCTTTATCCACAATATATTAATTTTGCTGTATTTTTATCCAAAGCTCTACTGTATATCCCTAATGATTCCCACTCATGACGATCTTAAATGACACTTTATTTCCTCCCTCTTTCCAACTCGGTGTCTCTCTGCCAGGCGCTGAGCGAAAGGTTGTTCTATTACATAGCGGTGTCGCTCCTGCCTCACGAGACCCTGTGTGACCTGGAGGCAGCGGTGGAGGCCGGCCGGCCCATCAGCCCCATCCTGCAGTGGCACAAACACCCCAACGACTACTTCAGCCGGGAGGCCCAGAGCCTCTACTTCAACAGCCTCCGAACCTACTGGCAGGAGCTCATAGACCTCAACAGGTCAGGACTGCAAAACACCGAACAATGTGTATAGTCTCACTACATTCTCTCTTCGCTTCGTCTTCTTCTGTTTTTCTTTCTCTTATAAAAATAAAGACCCTTTGGAATTCTCTCTCTCTCTCTCTCTCTCTCTCTCTCTCTCTGTCTCTCTGTCTCTCTCTCTGTCTCTCTCAGCCCAGGGGAAGTTCCAGACACAGGAGAGGCGTTGTTGAATGCATTCAAGAGGCTTGATAATGACCTTTCTCTGGAGGCTCAGGTAGGAAGATGTCATCGTGTTTATAAGGGCTAGTTCCGGTGGTTGTGGGGAGCGTAGACGTGCTCAGTATATCGTTCTTGTTTGGGTTGTATGTTATCCTGGTTTGAGGCTGATTGTGTTTATTGTCTAGGTTGGAGACCCGAATGCCTTCTTGCACTACTGGGTTCTGAGAGTGGCCTTCTCTGGAGCTACTGCCTGTGTGGCACATGTTGATGGAGCAGACCTGTACGCATGTTACATCTATACGTATTACATCTATGCATGTTACATCTATACACACTACATCTATACATGTTACATCTATACACACTACATCTATACATGTTACATCTATACACGTTACATCTATACATGTTACATCTATACACACTACATCTATACATGTTACATCTATACACACTACATCTATGCATGTGACATCTATACACACTACATCTATACATGTTACATCTATACACACTACATCTATACATGTTACATCTATACACACTACATCTATACATGTTACATCTATACACACTACATCTATACATGTTACATCTATACACGCTAGATCTATATGCACTAGAACTATACGTATTACATCTATACGCGCTACATCTATATGCGTTTATTCTCCTTTCTCTTCGGAAGGTACTTGGCCAACGCGGGGGACGGTCGGGCTGTGTTGGGGGTGCAGGAGGAGGATGGCTCATTCAGCGCTCACACGCTCTCCAATGACCACAACGCCCAGAATGAGGACGAGGTGGCTCGTATACGGAGCGAGCACCCTCCATCAGAGAGGAAGACCGTCATACGACAGGTACCCAACCTGTTACTCTGTACATGCACATAACCTACTTTGGTCATTTTAGTTGTGCCAAGATCAGCGATGAAGATTATTAACCTTTCCCTCCCTGGCTGTCTTCCCCCCGCCAGGACCGGTTGCTAGGCCTCCTCATGCCTTTCCGTGCATTCGGGGACGTCAAGTTTAAGTGGAGTATTGAGTTGCAGAAGCGTGTGTTGGAGTCCGGACCTGACCAGCTCCATGAAAACGAACATACCAAGTTTATCCCCCCAAACTACCTTACGCCCCCTTACTTGACTGCTGAGCCTGAGATTACACACCACAAACTACGGCCACAAGATCGCTTCCTGGTGAGAATGGAGACAGTTTATACATGACTAGCAAATATTAATGTTGTAATGTAATTGTTTGGAATGACACCCGCCAGTATGAGTTTGCTGATGGCTACTCCAATCTCTGTCCCTATAGGTGATTGGTTCCGACGGTCTCTGGGAGACCCTCCACAGACAGGAAGTGGTTCGTATTGTGGGGGAGTATTTAACGGGGGTGCACCAGCGCCAGCCCCTCACTGTCGGAGGCTACAGGGTCACCCTGGGACAGATGCAAGGGCTGCTGGAAGAGAGGAAGGCTCGTATGTCCTCTGCTTTTGAGGATCAGAACGCAGCGACCCACTTGATTCGTCACGCAGTGGGGAACAATGAATTTGGCACCGTGGACCATGAGAGGCTCTCCAAAATGCTGTCGCTTCCCGAGGAGCTGGCTCGCATGTATCGTGATGACATCACTATCATCATAGCCCAGTTCAACCCTCATGTGATAGGAGCACAGAGACAGGAGGAGCAGTCCTGAACCGCAACGGCAAATTGAGCAGACAAAATTCATTCACTGGTGTCATACTGAGGACTAACACACGTAAAGACACATATACACACACATACAGTTCTGTAACCACGTACATGAAGTATATCCATAAGCACACACTCTGTGGACACATGCTCTATTGAGGAAGTCTACCTGTCCAGCTATCCGTCTCTGTTTTAGACTATAGATGTTAAGAATTTGTGTGTGCTTGTACACAGTTCCAGTGAGACTGACTTCTAAACTTGTAGAACTAAATCTCCCAAGATGAAGTTAAAGACTGGATTGCCGTCTCGCACTTTCTCTCTCTCTCTTTCTCTCTCTCTCTGTGGTATGGCCTTGATTTTCACACTGAAGCTATATATGTTGCCACTATCCCAGTGTGACTGTCCATGCAATCTTCCCTCCATAACTGAGAATATCAAAGAGTTAAGGTGGACGGGAAGCTGTCAATCTCTTGTGCCAAAAGATTCGACCAGCGAGCCCTCTCACCCGCGCTGAAATGTATGGGAATTCCAAAGTGGGATGAAGGATAGTAACTGGCAAGGTAACAGGCCTCCTGGGCACAGCACTGAACCGTCAGAGATGGACTGTAATTGAGTTACATGATGCAACACTCTCCTCTGTGTCATGTGGTTGGATATCGGTGCTGCTTTAGGGGCGGAGCCTCCTACTATACTTGTTATGTCGCTGCTTTTTGTTCTTAACAAGTGATGTTACATTGGATGACTATGTGCGTCTGTTCGTTTGTGTCGTGTGGCTGTGAGAGATTTGTCTTGCACTCAAGCACTGTCAGTACTTAATGTTCGTTTTGCATATTTTTATAACAAGATATACTTGTTAACCCTGGAGCAACATGTACAGAACCACCACCACAGATGGAATATTATCTAGCTTGTGTTTCTATGACTGCTTCACTTGAGGATGTAATCAAAATGTAGAATGATGCCCTGCTTCCCATACAGTGCACACAGAGCCACAGTGCTACGTTTCACTGAGGACTGGGTGACATTTGAGTCATTGTCAAGACGTTGGTTAAAACAGAAGGCTGGAGTCCAGCGATAGGAAGTCCAATAGTCCAAAGCTCAGTGCACTTAAGATTCTCCAGTTTGAGCAGCGCCATTGTCTTAAAACTACCACAGAATGAGAATTCTGTCATAAAAACTGGCAAAGGCTTGACAGCCAACTTAGGTGAATAATATGGATCTTTTATTTTAAACAGTTGGTTAATAAACAGTTTGTGTTTGTCCTGTTTGTTTTTCAAGGTGTGTAGGTTATAGGGTTAAAAGGGACTTGTGTTTAAAGCCTAAACCTTTCAGTATTTCTATTTAGCGTTTTATGATGACTTCTTATGTACCCAGTTGTCCGAAATGCACAGACAGTATTTAAGCTGTTATTCTGTTAAAGATATTTTGGATATATACAGGGTGTGTATTTTATGTTTTTGCAGGGAGACTATATGTGTATATTGCCTTATACTTTTTATGGTGGGTCATTGGTTTCCTGGTTGACACTTTGTTACTAGTTAGGCTTTGTTATTCATAATGACATAAATGTGAGGTTGGCTTAAAGCAGCAGCAAGCTAGTCTCCTGGTTTAATCACAGTTGGAACACTAATGATTGTGGTCTGGCTGTATTCCCAGTGTATTCATGGCCAAATTAATGAAGAGAATGTAAATCTTAAAAGAGGCTGCATGATTACTTGAAGGTTATTTATTCGGCTTTGGCGACATGTTACACATCTTTATCTATAGTTGTATGTATACAATTTAACTTACATGTATTACGTTTTGTATTTGGAATGTTTTAATAAAACACTGAATACACACCATCTGGAAGTGTGGGTGTATATGAAGGCTTAAGACACAGAGCGGTGCACAGATCTGCCACTGGAATGCAGTTGAACCATTCCACTAACCTGCAGGCCACCAAGCCAATGTGATCTCAGGTTGCATGTTACTCTGTGTGTGTGTGTGTGTGTGTGTGTGTGTGTGTGTGTGTGTGTGTGTGTAGTTGCTAGGTGACCGCTGGGCAGCCATCTGTAAATGGACAGAAGAACGCTGGCTTCTGCTTCAGGATATACTGCTAAAATGGCAGCACTTCACCAACGAACAGGTATGTGTGCATGAGTGTGTGTGTATCTGTGTGTGTCTGTGTGTGTCTGTGTGTGTTTGTGTGTGTCTGTGTATGTGTGTGTGTGTGTGTCTGTGTGTCTATGTGTGTGTCTGTGTGTGTCTGTGTGTGTCTGTGCGTTAGCGTAGTGGTAGTTGTGGTTGGTTCATTCCAGTGTTACTGCTTGGCTTAATGAGGTGAGTTGTTGTCATTTATGCAGATAGTCCCCAGTATAAGAGACCGCAGTCTTAAAGAGAAACTGAGCTGAAACAGACTTCACATATGTTACTAGATAATAGACAGATCAATCTATATCAATGCAAAAGTCATTGATGTATAGCCACTGTAAATCACACAATTGCATGCAGCATGAATGCAAAATGGAAACAAAATCAAAGGCACAACTTTTTGTCACAAAATCAATCATTTGTTTTGCGCTCCAGTATAAGCAAAACCTCAGCAATGTTTTCTGTGTTCCCTCCAGTCTCTCTGCAAACAAATAAATATAGTGAAGGATGTGTCAGTTAGCACAATAACAATAAAACCTTACGTAATGCAGAGACTAAGGTCTCAAAAAAGTTTTTAGAAATCAACAGGAGACCTCTTGACTATCAATCCTCACTCGTTGACTAGTTGTATAGGGAATAGTTCTGTTGTTTTAAGTGGTACTGAATGCTTATGGCTAAATTAATAATCCTGATTATTTTACTAGACGTTGTGAATGATTATGAATCATAATTATTAGTCTGTCAGGGAAAAACACCATGAAAAACACTTTGCATCTTACATCAAGATCTTGAGTGCTTTGCATGCATAATAAAGTAACAATAGCAGGCCATAGTAAGCATATAATAGAACAGATCTGAAAACAGATACACAATGATAACATATGAATATAAGAGCAGTGTAAAACAGGGGAACATATCAATGGATAAAAGCAATTCTATAAAAATGTGTTTTTAGTAGATATTTATTTACTTTGAGTCTGATCTCCTTGGGCAGGTTGTTCCCAAGCCTGACAGTATGTGACAACGGTATATTAAAGGCTTGTAAACATAATGTATACTTATCATTTGTAGGAAAATTGGCCATTTTGATTAATTATCAATCAATTCAACTTAACAGAAGAATCTGATTACATAGAGAATATATGATTAAGTCCTGCCCTTTAAAAATAGTTTACACTGCGTATCATTAACTAATATGCTCAAACGTCTGCACTGGAGGCTTCAGGGGGCTATTTGATGAAGCAGAATTACTCAGTTTGCCAGATAACTGTAAAAATTAATCATTAAATAACTTCTCCAGTTGTTCTTAATGAGGCCTCGCTGGTTGGAATGGCTTCGAGACATCTATAAGTAGTGAGTTCAATTTGAGTAATAATTCGTAAAAATCATGAATTACATCAAGTTCAATTTTTCATTTCTCTGGCTAACTGTGTAACCCTGCTTCACAAAGTACACCCCCGGGCTTTGATTCAGAATTAACTGCCAAGGGAGCGACAACAGAGATATTCCTAGGAAGCCGAGTACGCGGTGCGATCCCCAGTGAGCGAGAGATGCTGTCACAGACAACAGGGAGCTGTGAGCTTTTCACGAGGCTTGGGAGAATGCTGCACTGAAGAGGTGTCTATGCCCTGAAGTCAAGTCAAGTGTATTTATATATTTATAATCACATTACAGTCTCAAAGGGCTTCACAAGCCCACAGTTACCCAGAATTAAATGACACCCCCTGACTTTAACCCTCCGTCAAGAAAAAACTTGGAATCTTGGGAAGGCGTGCGATGGAGGGATCCACTTTCCAGAGCAGAGAGCGGATACCCAACAGCAGAGAGCGGATGCGGCAGTACACTGTGTCTTTTTCCTGACAAGCAAAGATTTTCTTCATCCTTCCGTTCTCCTCTCTCTTTCCCCGCTACCGTCTCGCCCTTCCCATCCTTCAATCATTCCACCCCCCCCACACTTTCATCCACTCTTCTCCCCATGGCCTGGTCTCCTCTCATCCCCTCTCCTCTCTCTACTCCCCTCCTGCCTGTTTGCTCCTCTCCTCTCACCCCTCTCCTCCCCTCCTCGCCTTTCCACTCCATCTCCTCTTCTCTCAACTTTTGTAATTTCTTTTCTTTTCTAATCTCACCTCCTCTCACCTCTCCTCATCCATCTCTCCTCCTCTCACCTCACCTCACCTCCCCAACTCTCTTCTCTTCTCCTCTCTTCTCCTCCTCAGTGTTTGTTTGACTCCTGGCTGACACAGAAGGAGGAGCTGGTTCGTTCCATCAAGACCTCCAACCTCAAGGACCAGGCAGAGATGGTGGCGTGCCTCCGCCGCCTGACTGTGAGTCGCCCCTCTATAGAGCCACAATCAATCTTTCACCAAATACGACTACAGGTGTATCAATGAACAAGAATTTGTTGTGCTGTTACTGATGCAGAGGAACACCTGACGAGGACTTGTTTCGTCTTGTAAGACAGCTACACTTTAAACAAGACTAGGTCCAAACCTAGTATATGGCTGGACTGTGTATGGTCAATTAGGGGTGGGCGGATCGATACCAAAAGTATCCATACTACAGATACTACGTCTCGTTTTGAAGATCCTAGCGTCAATAGGATGGATACCAAAAAAGAAAATGGATCCGTCTCTCTCTTTTCTCACAATTTTACTTAATCAACAAGTAGAGAAACTGTCTTTGCAAACTCTGTTCCGGTGTCATCTTCACGACAAGAGTGTAGATGATGTCCTGTGCATGTGAACACGCTTCTTAGTACGTGCACTTTGCTTCTCTGCTGCTGCTGTGCGCTCACTGTCAAACAACACACACACTGCAAGACCGCTCCTCTTTAGTATTACTTGGTATCAGATCGGTATCAGTGGTATCGCCCGCCCATAGATGTGCGAAATTGTGACCAATAGCCTTGTTGCTAGAGGGCAGATGTCTTCATAACATGAGGGTCACGTCCAACATATGTTGTGATTTTCTGTTTATACCTTTCTCTCGTAATATCGTCTAAACTAGCACAGTACGGGCTTTCCTCCATCTAGTCCATTCTGCTTTTCATGTCCTGCCCTCCATCTGAATTTCGCGTGTCATCACAATCACGTCACAAATGGTGTAACGTCAACACTCAGTAAGTCAGTCAGTCAGTCAGTCAGTCACAGACATTCGCGTTTATAGGGCTGGCCCCGCTGTTGCGGTCCAGCCAAAAAAGTACAATCAGAATCATGTATTTATGTTCTTTAATGTGTCTTGTATGGGAATAAAACACTGTCAAAATTAGGGCAAGGCAAGTTTATTTGTAAAGCACATTTCAACAAGGCAATTCAAAGTGCTTTACATAAAACATTAAATTAACATTAAAAAAAGAAACACATTATAAAAGGACATTATTAAACAGTTGAAAATAAAACCCACACATAAAAATAAGATACAAAATAAAGATGAAATACAATACATAGAATGCATAAAAAATAAAAAAGTCAAATAATAAAAGTTACAGTTTAGAAATTAATCAAAAGCCGCAAATTTGGTTTAGTTAAATTAGTTATAGTTGTAGTTGTATTTTAAGATTTAAGAAGTTGTAACATGACTTGCAAAGTTGTGTACATATGTATTGACAATTGTGTGTGAATGACACAATTTGCAAACTTATTATGTATTTTGTAGTTGTAAACAACTATTTGCAAATGTGTAAAATACAGTTTGCAAACAAATGCATTTGACGTCATGAACTATTTTCGCTGTTTCCTTTTGTAAGTCATTAAAAACATCTGCAGTAATTTTGACAGTTCGCTCCTGCAGAAGAAGTACACAGTTTTGTCTTTATGCTTCAATGTTAAACTGGCAAGAATAAATAAGATCACTTCCTGTTTGGGCATTCCACCAACATTAGCCAGCAAGTACTGACTATACATACTTGAATGTGTAACATTAGCTATTTTGTTCAGAGACATCTGACGTAACAGACTTTGCTTAATCAATAACAGTTTTGATTCTAACCACAGGCCGTCCAAATATATAATCAACTCTCCGCGCAACAAGGATGAGTGTGGTCTCTTGTGCAATACTATCCTCTTCCACGCAGACTTTTATTTTGAAGGCTGAATGTCTGTGCGTGTGTGTGTGCGTGCGTGTGTGCGTGCGTGTGTGTGTGTGCGTGTGTGTGTGCGTGCGTGTGTGTGCCCCCATCAGGCGGTGAAGAGTGACCTGGAGATCAAGCGTCCCACCATGGACAAGCTGTGTTC